>JAODUE010000583.1:0-35022 GCA_027564755.1 Amblyopsis hoosieri
TTTTTTTTTTTTTTTGTTATTTTATGTTTTTTGGAGAGTGTGCCCTTTATGGGAGTTTAGCCCCTGCCACTCCAGAGGTCTGTGCACTTCACTGCTTAGTACAATGCATTCAAGAAAAGTGTTCTTAATGTGTTCTTTATACATTGTGTTATACAGAAATGCCAACTTGATTTGTTCTAGCTAGACAATTACATTATAAATACAGAATAATCCTTACAATGACATTAAATGGGATTGTATGGGATCATGTGAGAAATAAAGAAGGAAGAACATGCATTATGTGCAGATTACAGTAAATCCTATAATCCTTGTCCTAAATTAGTTTTAATCAGTAGCATCCTCGGGTTGTCCGATGAAGTAACAGTGAGACAATGTCAATAGAAGACTACATTTAAATGTCATTTATTTCACAGTTTACAAAAATCAAATCAAACACCTTCAACAAGCCATACAGAGGTATTTAATGCAGAATGCATAAAATTATATGCTACATAAAGAGAGTGCCTCAAGTATCTAAAGGCATAGAGATACAGGAGAATTTAGTGCACTCAATAAAATATAGTATGCACTGTACTGTACACTGATGCATATACTGTAAAGTGCTATTTATTTAATTAGTTAAATAACCAGTAACACATTTTCTTTATTGACATAAAGTATATTATGCACTTCTATTGCAAAATAATCAATATAAATGTGCACATTTATATTGCTTGACGTTTGAGACAAATCTATACAGTATGCATGCAGACATTTTTGAGCAAGATAAGCAAATCTAATGGAAAGACATAATTGAGTGTAAAACCTTCAGTAAAGATGCAATATTCTGAACTGTTTTGGAGCTTTCCTAATGTGACTGGGTAATGAAATCAATCAAGTAGAAAAAAATTAAGATTATCTATCACCTGCAGCCTGGTGCAGCTGTGGCTTAAAGGACATTTAGCATATAATCATTCCACTTTGCTAATCAGTCTAATAACTCACTTAGATTTGAACAAAGGACCATGAACCACCAAAAATGACTAAAATGGCATGCTAATCATTTCCCCTATACATTTAAAGTTTAACCAAAAACACTTTGTCTCATTGTCAGGCACTTTGTCTGTGCTGTCTGTGTCTGTCTGTCAATGTGTCATGCACTATTATATCCTTTATTATAGCTGCCAAACTAAAGTTGACTTTAATTTTCCCAGTTGGCATGTTTTTAGAGGCATTCAATTCCCAAAGAAAGAAACGTTGAGAGTGTGAAATATGGGTTAAATACGGAACAATAGCTCCCATTGGCACACATAAAAAAGAGAGGAATATGTAATAGAGAGTGATAGCACAATGTTTGTGGAGAACAGCAATAAACATCATTAGCAGTTGGCTTCTCATCTTTTTGGAGACCAAATCCATTACATGAATGTACATTGACAAGAGATGGTTGGACTGCTTTCAAAATCAACAGACAATTTACACATTCTCTTATGAAATGACATTTCAATTCAAACTGCTTTATTGTTGTACCCGTAACTTCCCAAATAAAAAATAAAAACGGGCCAAATAAATATAAAGTATCATTTATGCTGTGTTATAAGGAGAGTAAAATCACTCATTTAAATAACCTTGCTTAAAATAGTGGAGAGCGCTTCATTAATCTTTGTGTCATTCCAAAGGATAAATGGGATAAGTAATTAAAGCTAATAGGAATTTCATTTTCCATCTATTTTGTGGAGTTATTATTCACTATCTATCTATAATGGAGGAAGGGGGCCAAAAATAGACCATACTTCAATCAGACTGAGTTCTTACGAATCAGCTTTCCAGCTTTTCAACTCAATCTGAGTTTCTTTATTCAAGATACAATAACTGCAAACATGAATAATTTCATATTGCAATCTACAGACATGATACATTTTCAGAAAACCCTGAATGCCTGACCCCTCCAGTGAGGTGACTCTGATACGCTGTGGGGGGGCATTTTGCTGGCATGGTTTGGATCAATAGAGGGTCCATCTTAGAAGGAAGAGTCACTGCAAATCAATAAAGTTGTTCTGAGTGATCTCCTATATCGAATGACGGAACATTTACAGTGTATCCTGTCCGGTCATAACCTGACATGCCAGCTGGTTTATTTACACTGAACCATATCGGGAGCTGTCCATTAAAATGGTTTCAAAAGGCAGGCGCTTTCAAAAAATATGTAGCAAGTGATTGGACAAACCTGTTAACTAGCGGAGCCAGCCACTCTTACTGAAGCCAGTCGGAAAAAGAATGAAAACATATCGAGAAAAGCCTTTAGTGCCGCTCTATGCTCTTCTAATAAATTCTAATAATAATATTAATAATAATAATAATATATGCTATTGCAGCAATACGTTAACCTCTTTAAGAACAGCCATTGTCATTTAACCACCTTAATCACGCTCGTAGTTGTCAGTAAGATGCTGATTGGTCACACACTGGGTTCACTGGACTGAATCACCATGGATCTCTGATCTCTGATCAAGGCTAGTCCGGTCAGAGTTTCCAATACTACTTCAACCTCTGGTTCTATAGAGATAGGTTTTACTAAATAATGTCACTGCTGCTATAGGAGCTTTCCACTTTTCAACCAAAAAGTGAGAGGATTTCTTTGATTTATTTTCTCATTAATGAGCAGACTTTATGGAAATGAGATGCACAATCCCCAAATAGCAAATGAAATATGGTATGATTGGACATATTCAGAACAGCCCCAAATATCCCTGGTCCTGTGATTTACATTCTTCTTCACATGCATTTCTGCTGCATACTGGTGGGAGGGCTCCATAGTCTAGTATCTACAGTGCCACTGAAATCAAAATGATGATTTACAAGGGTTACACGAGACCTCAAGGATTTCTAGAAGTGATGTATTAACCAGGAAAATAAATCATTCTTTAGTTCCCCTAAGGATTGCATGCTTACAGTCTCCTATTCCATATACTTTTTTTTAAAAATGCAGTTAAAAGAACAACCAATCTTTAACTCAACCAGCAGCTACATCAAATACATATCCCTGCAGATTATTACACCTTTATCATAGCCCAACAGGGATTTTGTTTGGTATATATGTCAGTGTCAGCCTCTTCTGTGATACTGTTGATTTGGCTGGCTGCATTGTCACTCACAAGTCTGTATTCTGAATATCCAGGGCGACTCTAGTGCACTGCTATATTTATATAGCAGTGCATATATAAATATATATATTATATATATATATATATATTTATTTAATTTAAAATGTTACATTTATTTTAAGAAATAAATATATCCCTCAAATTTTACAGATTTGTAAGACCTGTAAATAGCCAGAGTCCTGTCAGAGTCCTGTCATCATAGTTTTCCAATGAATCCCTCATTGTACATTTAACATCCAAATTGGTCATTGAGTTAGCAGGGCCTAACCAAGTTTTTTTTTCTTCTTTATTTGTGTGTGTGCGTGCGTGTGTGTGTGCGTGCGTGCGTGCGTGTGTGTGTGTTTTTGTGTGTGTGTTTGTGTCTGTGTGTGTGTAGTGCAACTGTCATAAGGGAATCTAAATAACTATTTGACTATCAATAAATCACATTAGTAATGGCTAGCATCGGGGGTATATGTTTCATTATACATGAGTGGAACATGTCCAGTTTTTGAAAATATAGTTTTGTCCCCCCATTAACAGAACTGAACTGTATTATAAGAAAAGCTCAAACTGCTTTAAAACAGAGGCACACAATATCGAGAGGCTTGCATATTGTAGAGAGGCTTGCATATTGCAGCCTAAATATTGTATAAACATTTTAGAATTGTTATTAAATCATATTTTAGAATGGGCATTAGAATGGGCATTGATTTTGTCATGTTTTCAAATGATTGATTATTATAGATTATCAAATTTATATTTATTTTGGAACTAGGCCTTTCTTATATATTATTATAAGCTATATAGCACCTTTTGAAATAGGGCTACATTTAAAATCAAACCTATGCCATTGGCTAGCATATCACAGTGCAAATCATAGTTATTATCACCATACAATATTATTACAGTGGACTAGCTAACAGCACAGGCTGACAGCTAGCTTGCTCGTAATTTAAATACCCAGGCAGCAACCAAACATTTGATTACTTCAAATACACAAACAGAACTATACTGTTCTGACTGCGACATGTTCTCTAATTATGTTGGGAAATACAGTATTACATTATTTATATTTTTACCTTTTTATATTTTTTATATTTACCCTTTTTTGTAAGAAGATAATTAGACTAATACCTTTTAAAATAAAATGAATACAAACATTTGCATCTAAAAGAATAACACTTGGAAAATAAATATTTATGTAAAACTTTGAAAATGTAAAAATATGAGATTAATTAATCCCGAATAACTAAGTAAAAACATTTTTTAATCGACTGACAGCCCCACCTATATCAAACACAAATATAACGTTACATAACATAAAGATAATGTATTTTTGGATCTCTATGTTCTCCTGCCGGTTCCGTGTAATGCTTTTATCAGTTCTTATCGAGTTATGTCAATATTGCATATTCAGATGTTATACATTGTTATTGTTGCAAAGTGAAATGCATCTAAATTGAAAATAAAATCTAAAATGTTGCCTAAATACAAAACATTTTCAATATTTGTGAATTCTGTTTGTTTATGTGATGTGTTTTCTTTTACATTTTCGATCTCTGTTTGCAAGTTATATAATGTTTGTAGAACATTTTAAGTCTTAGAATAAGACCTTTTGGTTATTCTGTGAAACTAAAATGTAATAGCTGCAGTATATCTCTTGCTATGGAAACATTACAGGGGCTTTACATTTGCCACTTACTGAAGTGATTAGAGTGATATGTATGCGTGACATGTTTAATGAATACAGTATGTGCTGGAGTGATACTGTAGCTTGCATTTAGCAAAATGCTTACCGGTCGAGTAATTGACAATGCCAGTCTTATCGAGTGTGAATCTGTGCATTTGACAAAATGCACAAAATGGACAGATAAATGACTTGCAACACGTGATTTCATCACAGGCCACAACAAGGGTGAATTTTGAAAAGACATACATTTTTCTCATAGGGAACCGTGGTTAGACCCAGAAATCCTTATTTGGGTAAAGGCATCTCCCAAAAATGGCGAATGACAAACAAGTCTATAGCTCATGCTAGGCAGTTTTATAGTTGATGTTTTTGTTTTTACATAGTCAGCAATATGCTTATGCAGAATATTTCTATTCTGTTCTCATATGCATTGAGATTACATTCCATCACTCAGCCATATGTGCTTGAAAGGCAGCGCTCTCTATTGCTGTGATCGACTTCATAATATCACATGGACCATTGAGGGAACTCATCAACGCATATCAGAGAGCACAGTGATCTTTGTTGGAATGTGCGAAGGTCAGATATCAGCAGATAAGGTTGCCATTATAGGTAAAAAATCTCTTTAAAGTGCTGGAGCGAAATCCCACTGCAGTATAACAGCAGGAGACTTGAAACAATAGCACATCAATGTGGCAATTGTTTGCGGGGTACAGGTGAGGCAATAACGTGACAAACAATTTTGAGGAAGTCTATTATGAAACTTGAAATTGGTTCTGACTAGCTGCCTGACCATTTGACTTTCCCAGTGTCTCACAGAGTGTGCATGCAGAGAGGATTGGCTTCACTATTTGGTCTCTGTGTCCTTTTAACATAACCATTTGAAAGATTAAATGAATATTGACAGTGTCTCAGAGGTGATATCATTTATAAGGTAATATGTTTCTGATCTTGTATAAAGCAATTTTGATATGATTAAATGTATAAAGCTTGGTCTCATGTCTATGCATTCGTTATAGTAAATATTAGAAAATATTACATCATTTTAAAATTGTACTTGAGATTGCACATTCATATCCGTGCATTACGGTTTGGCTCCTGCATTTTGCGTTGAAACACGTTCTCACTCCCAACTCGTCAAAAACTGCAGCTTGGTCAAGGACCCTTCTCGTCAGTTTTCGAAGCGTTAGAAAGCCTTTGGCGTCGTAGGATAAAGACTTTGGTCATTGACTGTTACGGCAAGACTAGGAGTTACCACCACCGGTTTATTTTTAGATATGGGCATGCAATTTCAGCGCAAATAGTAGCTCCTGGTTTTAGATAAATAATCATTATACAATCATAACATATTAAAATGTAATTTTGACGAGTTGGGAGTGAGAACGTGTTGTTGCATTACGTGAACACCATTACATGTGAGTGTACAATAATTGTATGCTCACCAATATTATGTGTTTAATAGGTTAAAAGGCATGGTTTTCTAATATTGAAATAATTAAAACATTTTGTTATTTACTGTATACTGAATATTATTTTAAGATTTTGTTTAAATCATGTTATAATACTAATAATTAATGTGAAGCCATTCATGTGAAACAAAACTAATATTTTTTAGTAGTTCTACTTCTCAATGATTTCTGACTGAAGGAAAAACAAAACATATTTGCTTGCTTGCTCAGTTCTCATTAAATGTATCACACAGCAAAGCCAAAAATATGCTCCCAAGGAATTACTTGTTTTAAACATGCAGAGAAAAGAGAACAAAACACAACACCCATGTGAGAAAAGAGAGCCTGCAAACCTATATGAATTACTGTACTGTAAAATAAATTAAATAATAATGTCTCCATTGCATGACCTAATTCCTTATACCTGAGGGATGCAGTATCATCTTAAACTCTCTCTACTCCCATGTCGGGCAGTGTAAAATATGTATACCAATCCACTGCATGCAGATTAGAAACATTGACGGTCTACATTTTTGTCTTTAGACCAAGGAAGTAAAGTTACATTATATATTAACTGTCAGTAATATTTAGCTTTATATTTATTGGTATTATAGCACATCCCCAGAAAATACTGTACCACATGCCGTTTGTGATGTTGTAATGGGAGGGGTAGAGCTTGGTGAAAGAATGGGATCCCTAGAGGGAGGAGAGAGTTTTGCCAGACACACAGCATGCACATGCATGCACTTTCATCACATTCACAGCACAACATTGTTTTTGTACCTATACAGGCAGGAACCAAAACAGTAATTGCAAAGACAAATTGAGGAGTGTCCCTTTAATAATATTAATACAACACATATTAACAATAATTAACTTTTATTAGTGGCAAGAACATCATTGCATTATAGAAAGCTGCAGCTCAAAGTTGTATTGTTGTCAGGGCCCCACATCGTTGCCAAGTCATTATGGACTTATGAAGATGAAAGAGATGTTTGCAGCAATTATTTAAATCATTATGGGAAGACAAACATATCTTTGCACTGTTATCAAGAACCATTAGAAAAAAAAATTGCAGTGACCGCACCCACTTATTTATTCTAAACAAATTGTGCATGTGAAAAAAACATGCTTAATGCAATGTAATATAATTAGCGTTATATACAATATCATGACATCTAATTTCAAGTTACATAATGTTTTAATTATTCAGCTCCTATTTGTATTTTCCCATGAAGATATTACGAACCAAAAATACATTATAAGATAGTCTTGTTTTCATTCATATTTCCATGACCATATTTCAAGCATTAGAAGAAAAAATCACTCCTTTGGTTGTATTTTATTGGATTTGAAAGTGATGTAATTAAGCCCTACTCACTTTCTGTAATATGAGGAAAAAGTAAATTGTGTAAATGTGATGCTCTGTATTTCAAAAAAACAATTGTCGCTGAGTAAGAAAATATGGCCGTAAGAACCCCATAACTTCAAAGCCAACATAATATCTGAGTTTCAAATGCAAATATGAGGCAGGGCAACAACAAGCAATAAACATAATTGGAGAGCCATTTATTGAGAGGCTAAAATGAAAGAATGTCTTCTCAAACCCAGGCATATACAGTATAGTCACATCAGCAGCCAGAAAGGACGTGCTAGAATCAGCCTTTTCCAACGTATATAATAATATAGGATATTTTGATTGGATAAACTTCACTGACTGCTTGCATTTACATAGTGCATTGAATAATTTGAATGGAATAATGCTCAAAATAGTAATAGTAGTAGCAATAGTTTTATATTAGATTTTCTAATATTTTAAATATTAGACTTCAATTGATTGAAGATCTCCCATACATTGGACATGTGTAACCCTTTCAGAGTCTGATGTAAAGATATTGTCACTAGTCATGGTCAGGTCTGGGGGTGTGATCAGGCCTTTCTCCTACTACAACGCTCAGGTCAGTGGTTGGCGGCCCTTTAGTTATCACCTATTTTGTATTTATTTTTAGGGGAACTTTTCGTTTCCCCACTTGCATGTTATTTTGAGTTCTCTGTTGATGAGCTGGTAAACTCCTGTATGTTTTGCTTAGCTTCACCTCTAGCATTATCTGTGTCACAAAACATTACGGTCTTCATATAATTTATAATTTAATATGAACATTAATTTACATTTTTCTTCTCTTCACACTCTCTCTGTCTCTCTCCATATTTAACCTTAAAAACCTTATGTTCTTTTTTTTGTGTTCATTTTGGTCCAGCTCCCTGTCTCTGAGCCCATCTGTCCATCTGTCATTAACTCCCATTTCCAGCCAAGAATTGAGTCCTGGGAATTTATACTGTCACCCCAAATCCGACCTCTATAACATCTGCCAGGCATGTTGACTATTCAAGTGGTTTGATATCCAGCTATGATTCTTTCATCACAAATCTCCATGGGAGTAAAGCGTCTATTTCAAATATTGCAGGTGTTTGCTGCAAACAGGCCCAGGAACTAATATAATACAAATGTAGTTGGCCACTCTCTGCATGTCTCCTCCTTTGTTATGATTCTCTCTGGGGTTTGCTCATGACATCAAATGCTCATTTTAATCCCTGCTGTTATGGTGAGGTCATGAGACAGGCATTTGCTCTAAAATGGTATTTCAAGAAAACATGTATTTCTGCCAACTTCCCATTTACATTTCATTTTGGATCTGTGTAGCTCCACCCTATAGCACACATTATCTTTATCAGTTAGTTTGGTCACTGGTCATTTGGTTCATGAGTGGTTCTTAAGTGTCCACTCACAGCCTTGTGTTTATTGGTCCACGTTTAAGAGGAAACAATCAGCCACAGTATATTTCCCTTGGGACTGTTTGGAAATCTATAAATATTGGTACGCTGGTCAATAGTCAACTTTCTGTATTTTATGGGTACCAACACTGCCAGAATGCCTACTGTACACCAGCTGTACACCAAACATTGCTGCCAGTAAACTATCCTTTCATTATACCGACCGATGCAAAACTGACCAACTGTCATGGAAGTCAATAAATGTATAATATGGCAAAATCACAAAGCAGATGCCAACAATGACAACAACATTGCCACATTTGGTCTCATATACATGCAAGACTCATGAAAACAGCCAATGTTTTCTGCTCAGCTCCATCTCTGGGGCTAAAACATTATCACTTGAGTTACTGACTTCAACAAAGGCGATATGCAATATATAGTTTCATCAAGTCATACATAGATGACGCATACTAATCAGTGCAATCCATCCAAACCCTCTGGATTATTGTATATACCTGTCAAATGCAATTACAAATCATTATAATCTTATGTAGATAATTATTTTCCATTTTTTATATAAGGCAAGTTACAGGGTACAAATCAGACAGACACTTTATGCCCCTCTGAAAACCATCGTTAAATATATTTGTTATGTCCATTTTAAAATGCTATTATGGAATTACAATTTCACAAAACATTATACACACTTTTAAGCATTCCATGTCCTCCAACAAGTAACATTTAGGGCCCTATACACCCGACGCAATGCGGCACTACCTTTGCTAGTTTCAGACCAACACATTTTCATGTCCAGGGTAATAGCAAATGCTAAATCTGAGAGCCACTGGGCGTTGGTCTTAAAATGGAGGTGAGGTCAGATGCATTTTTGGTGCATTGCTATATTATTATTATTATTATTAGTAGTAGTAGTAGTAGTAGTACTAGTAGTAGTACAGTAGTAGTAGTAGTGTGTACAACAACATATTTTTGGTGGAATTATGCTGTTGCCATAGATGTCTGCTTGCGTGCTTTCACTTCGCAAACAAGCAGATGAGCCATTTCCTCTGCAGAGATGTGCTCTTTCTTACTTGGCAAATCTGCTGTTATAATAGCAATCTGCAAAGTTGCTAGCGCACCTGGCTTTTAAAAGGAATGGGAGAAGAGACTGATTGGTTTATTGTATGTTGTGCCCCAAAACACACATGAATATTGCAGAGAGTAAGTACAACCCTTTGAACCATGCACCTGGCATTGAAACCATGTATCTGCTGTTAAATTGGATTTGGACATAAATGCACTTGCTTAAGACCGAGTGCTTAGATATTTAAAATAGGGCCCTTATTAAAGTGTAACTGCACATTACAATGGTTTTTTTTGTTGTAAACTAAATAATACTACTCAACTGTGATGAGACAAATGCTGGTGTTATTATTGACAACATTTCGATTTTATAGTCTGAAAATGTCTCTACACGTCATATCCATTAAAATTTGCCCTGGACATGGCTGGTTTCCAACAGTACTCCTCGTCTGCTTGTGCGTCATCAAATTGAAATATTAATGGTAATGTTAATCCCCTCACTCAGCTCATTGATTACATTTTATAATTGTTTAAAGTTGTGCAATAGGTGGAGTAATGCATCAGATCTGGGGTGCAGTTACACTTTAATGTCCAGGGCCCTAAATTTAGAATGTTTGCAACGCTGGTATTTATCAACTGCTCATACACCCAAAACGTGGTTTGATCATCCTTTAACTAAGAACTAACAACCACATAACTACGGGTTTAAACACCAAGCATAGTACAGTTGGAAGAACACAATTGTACAGATTACATTAATTGTCGTAGTCAGAAGAAATAATACACTTGTTCAAAGCAAACCTTTCTGTAATCATGTATAATACAATGATTGAACAACCAATAACATACTTGCTGTTTCAGACACAATTAAACTAACAAGGCCAACAATTAAAGTGCAAATAAAAATGTAAACTTTGAACTCTATAGGGAAGCAGGTGGAGCCGAGAAGAGATAGAGAATTGCTACAATGTTTTATTTGCTCAGCAATGTTATGCAAGAAGAAAAGTAAACGGTTTGAACATTTTCTGTATTAAAATAGGATAAATTGATTTAACATGTATACCTTCAATAGTACTCTGATATAACTATTAATGGTAAATGTACTGCATTTATTTATTTATAACCTAGCTGCCACTCAAAGCGCTTTGAAATTCACCCATTCATACACATTCGTACATCAATGGTGATGTCAGCCAAGTGTCATACATTACTAAACTCTTAATGGAATGTATTTTCAATTCATAGTTTCTGATTTGGTCCAGTATTCAATGTCAGTCCTTTCGTCGCCATTTGGTGAGGTGTGTTTGAATGTACAGTATGCACATTCTCAAGTATCAACCCAGTATACAAGTCGATAAATGCCACACTTTACTTATAAATGATTGCATGCATGGTTTACGAATTTTTTTGTAGTATGCAATATTGATTCAACCACTTGCCCAACACTATTGTAATAAGTTACTAGTAACTTTTTACTCTTTCAAAAAGTTATAATATTATGTTAATATTATAATGTTACTGGGTAGTAAAAGTAATTAGTTACATTACTATTACTTTCAAAATCACTACCGTGTGTCACCCCTTCCGAACAATGACAACCTGTGTAGGCAGCTCATTTTAGAACTGAATCCTCTTCATTGGAACAATAATTAACATAAGGAGTCAACAATCAACCAAAGTGAAAACATTGCAGTCTCTCAAACCAGATAATTGGACAGGTTGGTTCAATTAGTCAATCAGTTTGCTAGGAATAGAAATCTTGTTCTAATAACTAAGTAATGCAACATTACTTAGTTACTTTGATTAGTAATTAGTAATGAGTAGTTTTGTAAATAGTAATTAGTTACACCACTAGTTACTGTCCAACACTGTTGATAAATGAGGAGCCTGGCTGTGGAAAGTAAGAACCTTTATAATGACCTCAATAAAAATAGTTATAGACACCAGGAGTTCCAGTATATAAAAGTGCCCTACCATATAAATCATGCCCTCTAAGTTGTATAGAAAATATGTCTCAAAAAATACATACTGTACAAAGAACCAAAGAAAACGATGATGAGGCTCATAAAGCAAATTCATTAGGAGGACATATAGTATACGAGGGCCATTTCTCTCCTTATAAAACATCTGACAAGGATCAGTATTGCTGGTGCAACGAAGGCGACAAAGAATCCGATATAGAGTATGGTTAATAATGGATGGATTTGTCTGCATGACAATGGCCTGGTAGAAGAAAGACACTGAACAATGTAAATACACGGATCTCCCTGTACATGTTGTGTTATCAAAGTTGTGATGTCAAGTGGTGTGACCTGAGGAAGGATTAAACGTATCAATGACCTGAAACTGATATAGGGACGATTAAAAAAACATACATACAGTGAAGACAGGAACACGTTGGAGATATTAAAGGGCCATTACTCTAGTTTATTGTGAGTAATGTATTCTCTCTTCATCTTATAAATGTCATTAAAATCATTAATATTTGTCAGTGTCAGCTGAAATTATAAACAGTATTTAGTTTATTAAGTTAGTATATCAGTGTGCCACAGTAATGATTTAAATCATAGTTATCTTATTACAGTAATTATTTATTTAATTAATTTGCTGAACTATAATGTGAATCACACTATAAAACAGGGCTGCCTTGACTTGGCCATGTATTGCTGTTATATGCACCAATATATTGAAAATGTGTTTAATGTGATAATAATTACAATTCATATTGAAGCCTCCGGTAAGCAATCGGTTTGGACTCTTAAGGTACCTCTCTTGGAAAGCTCCTTCAAGTACCAGTGGTGACTTAATTTCTTTTTTAAAGCTTTCTGTGCAAATACACACAGTTATACAAACATGCGCGTACATATGACAATATTCTTATTTGCCACATTTGGTTGCAAACGTAAATGTTTGGCCTTGAATCGTATCTTTAATCAGATGTATCATTTGTATTTTATTCATCAATACAATGTTAGTGTAGTCTATGTTAGATTCTCTGTGTATCACTATACTGAGTACAGATGTACAGGTGTGTAAGCTTGTGTATCACAACAGTTAAGAGTTATCTCTCCAGTAAAGGTATTATGGTTTGAGAGCTGCAGTCTTAGGTCTGAGTTTGCTGTTTATTTTGTTTTCTTCACTGAGAGAAGCAGACAACCTCTTGTGCCTGTAGATAGCCAAAGCAAAATGCCCTTGGCATAGTAAGCCACGGCAGGAACATGAATAAATCATGACTGGGCAAACAGGCAGACATCATAGACATACATTTTTCACACAAGTGAGGTGTGTTGGCGTTTCCACAACAAGCAAGCAATACTTGCAGGGCTCTCGTACAGGCTCTTGATGGTTGCTTCTTTTCTTTCCTTCCATCCTTCTTTCTTCCGTCTCATGATTGCATCAGATAAATGTGGAGGAGGCTTTTTCCCCGTGAAACAGTCAAACGTTTGCTGGGTAAACAGTTTACCCATATAAATATATACAATAGGCATGCCACAGAATCAATATATGTCAAAATGGCATCGTCTTCTTTAAGAACTTCTATTTTCTATTGTCGACAAAATATATAGGTTACATCTTTACTGCTATTTGGATGCACAAGACAGAAATTGATCATTGATCTCTACCCACGCCTCAAAATTAACAGCAGCATCTTGCCAATGAAACTGGCATAACAGTGCATGATTGTCAGATGACAAACAATACATTGCTATAGGTTTGTATGAGTTCAAAGAGACCGGGCAACATACAATAAAAGCAGACAAATGATGAGTGCATTTCATCTCACAAGAATAACCCACAGTACACACATATCATGTACATTTCCTTTAGCTTTTTCTACTGCTCCCTCTCAATACACCCTTATAGATTAATAGGCAAATAATTAGGTGGCTTAAGAGTGACCATGTTGTTACCACTCTGTTTTTCAGGCATTTTCTGTAAGGACATTTCACTAGGCTATTTCATTTGATGTTGAAGCACCAATACGCTAAATGGCTCCATTTGGTTTCCAAACGTGAAATCTGACGAGTGCAGGACAATAGCCAGATGCTCTGCAACATTTGAAATGTGGGTTGGGCTTCAGGTGTATTATTAGTATAGAGTAATAGACAGGAAATAAACAAGAGACAACATTTCACATGAAAGTTATTGCTTTGTGGGTGGAAAACACTATAAAATTGCTTTGTGTGTTAGGTACATGTAGTGAGAAACACTAAATTCATGCATCCAACATTTGATGCTGTTGGTGGCTACTTCAAGCATATTTGATTAAATATCATTATGGCTCTGCCTGGCTATTGCTTAGCTTTCGCACAGCCTCTCTGGGTGGGGTGGCTAAGTGACTTTGATGTAAAGCATTTGTTGCAAAGCGATACAAACAGTTGTAGCAACACTGATTGGTTAAAGCTTCTCCAATAGTTTCAAAAAAAGGTCTATGCCCACTGGGATGCAAGACAGTTGTTCAGGCATGTTCCCAGCCATCAGCTGTCACTCACCTGACAGTAAAGGGGGTTATGTCGTTACCAGTATGATAAGAATAAGCCCCCAGTATGAGCCATTCTGCCATTTTAGTTAATTGTTAAATAGCCTACTGCTCCGTGTCCTGAAAAATATATTTTTACTAGAAGGGTGGTCCTTACTGAAACTGTAAACAGGTAAAACTCAGAATTCTGGTAGAGTGGACAATTCTGGGATTCTATTGTGGCCGAGTGACTCACTTCCCAGATCTGGCATAGAGCAACGGCTGTTCCAAAGTTAAGTATCGGGGGCCACATTTTTGAAAAGGTCAACTATAGACTGAGTTTTCCAACACATCTATATCATCTAAAACATGATAGCTGTATCTTTTTTAAAAAATCCTCTAAAAGAATACTTTTTGAAAGCTGATGTTTAATGTGAATTATTTGGAATCTTAGTGTTTTAAATATGTATCCGCTCTTTAACACCATTAGCAAATGTCGTTTTCTTTAGTCTTATTACACCTGAAAGGTAAACTTAATTCTGAAATGAAATGCTTGACATTTAAATGCTATGTTTATTTTGGACACCATTCCATGTTGTATCTAACATTATCTTGTGCATCTGTACAGCTGCAAAGCAAAAACTATCACTTTTGCTAGCCATGTGAAAACTGTTGCCAACCCAACTCCAGGTTTTAAAACTTGGCGTTCAGTCCACTGCTGTTCAATGAGCGTAAAGTAAATGTTTCAATGTTTCACCGTCCTGAATGCAGCCCAAGATGTGTTGTTCTGGAACAGGCCCTTGAGGGATGAAAAAAAACCTCAAGCTATTAGCAACAATATAGAAATGTAAATGCTCAACTTGAAATGTAACCCTCTGTCACGATCATAATGTCTGATGCCATAGGCAATAAATATTGCTGTGGCTGTGAGGTCTGAAGTTTACTGTTGTATGAGGGCAGTGTTTATAAAAAGTGGGGTTCATTCACAAACAGTTTCAATGTACGGCTCCCCAGATGGACTTTTGACAACAATTCCTCTGGCATAACAGGTTACAGACTAGACCAGATCCTATTCTCAAATAGGAAAAACAACATTTTCAGAATATAGAAACATAATATACCATTCGCATTATGAATACTATATACACTGTGTGTAAATATAGTTACAGTGTACATGTTTGTAAACTTCTCCTTATATCCATATCACATTCAACTCACCATGGGTAATCACAAGCTTCACTTGTTTTCAGCATCTGTAACCTATTATTGTTCACCCATTCTACTGAAGATTTCTTCCAGTCTGTGGTAAGCCATGAATTCTTGGAAATGTTCCTGTAGGAATCAATAGACCAATTTCGTTCCCCACAGTCCCTGTGATGATTGCATACTGTTGTAGGTGGGAGAGAACTGTGTGATCCATAGACAGTCACTGGCCCCCGGGAGTCATGGCACATCTTTCGGACATAGAGCCAGCTGGGGTATTGATACCTTATGTGATTTGTGGTGGGTATGGCGCACATACAGTCAATTATAGGCGTTGACTAGACACTGCCACTTTTGAGGAACACTGATTAATGCTATTGTGTTCTAATGGTAGAAGTATTGTGTATATATTTCAATAAGAAAATCATAATTTATTTTACAAACAGCAACACTGTGTGCTGTATATTTCTCATGTGGTTAGAGTGACTTCATGCCAGGACCTGTATTCTGGAGAAATGTTGTCACGAGGGTTAGGTCAAATGAAAAACAGGTCTGCTGAAGCATCTATTAATGTCAGAAGTGGCCCTTCATGCATATCAAATGGGAAGAAGAAAAAATGCATAGAAAATCAAATATCATTCAATCATTAGCATGTTTGGTGAAATGAGCAATCAATGAGATAATGGAAATGTCTTGTTTATTGTCAATAATCAGGTATGTTAGCACATTATTTATAGTGTTACTCCTGCAACCCAATATTCCCTGAACCGTCTTCACTACTAATTTATAGGAATTTTCAATTACCTCGTTACGAGTATATTGAGCCGTGGCTCAAGAATTACTGCACAGTGCTGCTGAGGAAGCCATTTTCTTTGTAAATGCTTAAAGGTAGGCTACAGTATAGTTAGTCTCTTCCATCCATTAGCACTACGCACGCACTTACAGTAGCAACTCTGTGCTGAACGTCTGATACATATTTGTAAAAATACTGTAAGCTCAACATGGGACTCTCAGACTTTAGGGAAGTAATCCTTGCTTTATTTATTCATTTAAAATTAAACATATATTTTAAGAAGTAACCATAGCCTACACATTTAAGTAGCCTGTTTCCTGTTGTTTAGTTTTCCAATTAATTCCTCATTGTAAATTTAACGTCCGACTTAGTCATTGAGTAGCCCCTCATTGGGCTGGTCATCGTGCATTTCAATAAAAATACCTAACTTGTCAAGTAGGCGGTTACCTAAGCAGTTAGCCAGCGCTGTGTCCCAGACTGGCTCTGTGAGACTACAGTATAGTAAGTGATTGTAAAATAATCTAATACACTTTTTGCTAAATTCAAATATCTCCTTGCTAGCTACATGTGTGGGCTGAAAAAAGAATCAGATGTTTCTAGACAGGCCTGGCTCATATGAACACAAACAAAGTGGTGCAGACAGCCAAGGCCGTACGCAGGATTTTTGGGAATACTGAGTCTGAGGTCAAAAATGTTTTCTTGCTGCCCTGAAATCTTTAGATTTTCCTGATCTACAGTACATATGTGCTTTTTAAGATGTTTTCAAGAGTAGAACTAACAATAGCTTTTTTACTTCATCTGTGGATTCTCAATTGTGGTTTATGTTGTAATGACATGATAATTAATTCCATGCACGCCAGTTTTCCTTTATACTGTATAGCCTAGTTCTTTGTGGTGCTCAAACGACGACGGTTAACTTCCGCCAAATACGATATCTTTGCAGATCCAAAGTGTTATTTTTGGCAATTATTTTACAACTTTTATTATATACCTTGGAAAAAACACAGAGGTCCAGACCTCGGTTACCTCAATGGTGGGAACGGCATTGCAGACAGCACATAACAAGATCCTAGCCTTCGCATTGTGTTTTCAATGAGTGTGGCGGAGCTTCTGAGGGTTCACCCTATATGGCATTGAAGGGAGAGATGTTTTTGCTTTGTTTTGTTTTCAAATATCAGCAAGCTTTCTCCAGAATGACTTTTATACCTTTAGGTCACAATCATGTGTCATACAAAAAGGAATCACATTAAAAGCTATAGTGAAGCAATATTAATATCTATTACACATTGTCTCTTTTGCCATTTGCTTTGATAAAACAGTGTCTGCATCAGTTGAAGAGATAATTCCCTCTGTAAAATGCATGAGCAAAAAACTCCCAGGAACACTTTCATAACACCCTCCCTCTCTTCTGTATCCAAGACCATTCCCAAGGCACTTCTCATATGATATCTGACTAGGGACCAAGCAACGCACCAAAGAAGTAATTTACATATCCCATATTCCCTGTTTACATGTCTCCCATTTAGACTTTATTGATAGCATATTCAATAGGTGAGTAATATTAATAAAGAACAGATTCAATACGGAACAAAGAAATAAATATAAAAGCACGGAAGGAAAAAAGCAGGTTGTCCAAGTGTTGAAGATCTACGCCTTGAGTACATTTTGCATGCACATAAAGTGTAAGGGTAAGCAGAAAAGCCAGAGAGAATCAGCTCAGTTCGCAGAGCAGAGGTTTGTCAGACTCAGCAGTTTGACCTAGCTTGATGCGGTAGATTAAACAGTACCTCTGCATGAGGGACACGACAATATGTTTGAACGAAGAAATGTTGGCCTACTGGTTTTTCACGCCCCCCTGTCTCAAACAATGTTCAGTCTTGAGGAATAGTAATCTTTGGGCACTGGAGCAGTAACAGCATTCCTGTTTTCTTACAAGCTCACAGAGCTGTGTATTGTATTTTGGAGGAAATAAAGGTGGAGAGAGGCAGAGGCATGGACACAATACACACATAGCCTTGCCTCAACGGAGCCATTACACAGACTGTGATAGAATACCTATAGCAGCCTGAGCCACTTGCTGTGGAGATCCAGCCCTCTGACCCTGTGTCTTCAGGTTCATGGCAGGGAGTATAAGTAGATCTTATTTATCATTGGGATAATATTTAGAAATGCTCTGCCATCTGTGCTGACTGATCCCCTCCAACTCTTTGGACATTAAAATGACATTGCATGGACAAACACACACATAGACACACATGCACGTACAGGCACACACACGCACACACTCACGCGCGCACATCGAGGAACAATTCTCCCAGCGCCGGCCATTTGTTTGCTGTGTTGTTCACCTGCAGTCCCAGGGGCAAGACGCAATTGGAAAGGAGTGGAAGAAGAAGATAAATACCAACAGCAACTGGAGAAGATAGCATTGCGCTGTAGGACACTGTATATTAGCAGGTATCAAGCATGAGCATTCCTATCACACCAATGGACTGTGGAATATGCAGCCATGTCTGTTACTTTATGTGAGCTTGAACAGCCCTTCACAATTTAGTAGAACTTTCCTTGGTACCTTTAAATCATTAAATTAAATAGATATTTGAACTGATAACACATTTTCCAGGGATCAATAAATATTTGGTTGAATTTCAAAGCGGTGACCTTTTGAATGAATTAATAATGTATTATGTTTATGAAAACTCAGTTTCAATACTTTGGGACATTGTTAGTAACCTGCAGCCTCAAGGTCATCCTGCAGCCAAAGCCATTTGTATTGTAATTGGCTCACACAGGTCAAAGACTTGTGGAGTGACAAGATAAATTGACCAAAGAATCATGCTGAATAATAAAGTAAATAGTCAACCACCTTCATAGATGTGTTGTGTGTTTTGAAAAACAATGGATGCCTATACTAATGTTCAGTATACAGACAGTATACCGTATACGGCAATGAAATAATACAATCTCAGTGAATGAGGTACAGTAATATTGCTGTCATTAAGCTACTAAATAAGTTACCCAGTTACCAAGTTACCCAGAGACCCATACGGTCACCCCCCCAACTCACTTTTGATAACAGCATCTGCTAAATTATGTAAATCTAAATGTACATTTTGAATATAACTTGCCCACATCTCGATATCTTCTCACTTCAAATATAAGTGCTGTGCAGAGGTCCACAGCGCCACACAGCTTCCAATGAAAATATATATGGAACTGCAGCAAAGCTTAACTTTTAGCATGAAAGAACAACCATTTTTTGCATTTGAAGTATAGTTTATTGTTTGAGTAAAATAAATATAGAAATAAAGAATACCAAGTTTTTATGTCACACACTACTATACAATAATATAAACCTACACACAATACTATATATTCTACAAATATGTATTTTTTACAAACTATTCCAAAATATTTTTTAAAGGATAGAGGGCCCACTTGGGCCCCTTTTGACCCAGGGCCTGGGGAAAATTAAGCCCCTCCCCCTCACGTCAGCATCGCTGACACTCCCCATCCCACTACATACCCCCGCACCCCCTTTCCTATTGTCATCAGACACACTATAGATATATTGAAACGTAAAAACACTTGACCTGGGCCCTGATTAGTCCTATGAGTCCAACTGCATACATTACTCCACAAGACAGTATTGCATATATTTCAATGTGCTACATAAGTGAATAAATCTGTAACACCAGCATCTCTTTAGTGAGCTACAGTACAAGTGCATGCTCACCCTGACACCGCAGACTCAAGGGCATCTCTCCTGGGTGACAAGACTTCAAAAAGAGACCAGAAACACACGCACTGACTGGAAGCAGAGGGAACGAACCAACAGCTCTTGGGTATTAGGGGTGTGTGTTTGTGTATGTGTGGGAGGCATGGAGATAAAGGAGAGAGGCAGACAGACAAAAAGGCAGAGACAAGCATTCAAAGAGAGCGAGAGAGATGTTAAGAATAAATACTATAGTCAACATACAGTAAGGCTTTTTCAGCCTCTAAACCATTTTCAGCCCACTGGCAGCTATTTTGTATTGTACAGCTCTTATTTTCCTCTGATAAACACATTTTCTGGAAAATACAGATGTTGTATTGTATTGATATGTCTAAATTACATGTAAGAACACAGCCAAATAAAGCTCTTAAGAAACTGCTTTGATTTGCATCATGCAATGGACTTACTACTAAAATCTTTCACGTTCAATGCTCTTTTAGAGGTGTTTATTAACCTGCATGAATAACTGTAGCTGCCACACATTTAATTTAGATTTTGAATTTGAGAAAATACATTTAAAGAAAATAAACCTTGAATTATTGACATTTTTGCAAACACACTTTGAGTGTAAACAGCTTATTGTGTATTTAAAAAAAAATTTGCTTTAAAACCTGAATGGCACTGATGCCTTTTTTCACGAGTAAAAACCTCTCTCTCTCTCTCTCTCTCTCTCTCTCTCTCTCTCTCTCTCTCTCTCTCTCTCTCTCTCTCTCTCTCTCTCTCACAAACACAAACACACACATACACACACATACCCACACTACTTTTCAACACCTGCATTATAACAAGTGAATTCCCCAGATGTGGTAACTGGCAATAATGAAATACAGATGTATCTTTCCAGGTAGGAAACACAGTAGAGTTGTGAGATGCCTATTTCCCTGATTGTTTAAAAGAAACACACAGTGCTTGGAAACATCTAGGCTACATTGCCACCATATACTCCATAGCTGTATTTCACACAAACTATTTACATGTTTTTCATATGTGGCTAATCACATTTTTATCACACCACTGCTCTGTATTTCACACCCAAACATAAACAGTGGTTGATAACATGTTAATTTGTGTGCGCTTATGTGTAGGCTATGTGTTAACATACACATTATTTATTTTTCTTCCGAAATATCATGGGAATAAATATGTACACCATATGGTTGAATGATAATGGCAAGAGCGCAATAAAAAGTAGAAAATGCAGAACCAAATTATTTATCTGCATTTGTTTGTGTGATTACTTCATGTCCGCCCCCTGAGGTTCACGGTTTCTATGGATACCAACGTGGGCACTGGAGGCAAAGAAGTATAGCTCTCACCTGCTCAAGTTCTAGATTTGCTGAACATCATGCTTTTACACACAATATTTATCACCACTGACTTAAGTGTATAACTTGTGTTTGTGTTAAATTCCTATACCATGTTTATCCACATTATAATTTTAACAGGATTTTAACATGAACAAACCTCTGGGAAATAGAAAGAAATCATTTATTTTATGAAACAGTAAATTTGACATATTGCTACACAGTAGGTTGTTATTTAGGTCTAATATGCCTAGCCCTATTGCATTGTTATTTTACAAATCTGCAAATTTAATTAACAAATGTGTAAATGAATTAAAACAAAGTAGATTGACAGTTTCTTGGAGTTTCTCACCAATAACCCATTTATATAATTGAGGAACCTTTTCCGCCGTGCTGCTAAGCTGGGGCTCATCAGAACTGATTCCAAACTAATTAGAATCAAGTAGTCTTTTATAGCTTGACATTTCTAAAAGTTTCGAAAAGGCTCAAATCTCCTTATCAATGAGGACAAGATTATTTCCCCCTCCCAGATTCACTTCCCAGCAATGTGCTAATTACTCTGCAGTGCTCGCCTTCCCCACTTCTGTCTAAAATCAATGAAGGAAAAATAAACAGATTTTCGGGAGGCTTATAGTCCTAACAGATAGCGCTTGAGTTCAATGGGAATATGTCAAGTGCACTACTTTTCAGAGAAGATGATTGGGGAAAATTGAAAATCCTCAGAGAGAGTTTCTCATCTCCTGACTCAGCCTCAGCAAAGACAGTCGCAGTCCTCAGCATGACCACTGAATTATTTACATAGTATTCCAGTTGGGTGCATAAACATTGCTGTGTTACACCTTCGTATGAGAAAATGTGCACAGTCATTCCACAAGAGTTATCAAATCATAATATTTGGCTTTGGACTACTATCTCACGGAGAAACCAGAGGACAGTATCTTCGATCTCTGTCAGTGTGCTGTATTGACTTCCTCCCAGGGGCCAATTGAACTTCCCTGTCAGCAGCCATCTTGGCTCTGCTTAACCTATTGATCATTTAATAGTTTCTGCTAAGACAGTCAATAGTGATGAAGAGATGAATCTCAACATTTTACCTTTGCATTGTCCAAAAATGAATGTGGTTTTGAGCAGATAAGAGGACATTCCCTGTTTTGATGTGGCTACAATTTTACAATATAAAATGGAATTACAACGCAAAGCCATTGCCTCCAGTTTAGTTTGTCAATTCCTTCCAGTCTAGTATGTATATAGAGTATACAGTATTTACTGCTTATACAATAATATGTATGCTATGACATACAAGCATGTTTCCGCAGTTTACGTAATCATTATTTATTGGAGTATCGTACCAATTGGATGGTTGTTTTGTCTTTTTATTGTTTTTATTTTTTTGGGGGTTGCAAGTCACCAGAGAAATGTCCACGAGATTGTTCCATTTTCTTCTCTGCTATTTTATTTTTTATTTTTTTATTTTGTTCACTTTTGTTCATTTTGTTCACTTATTAATGTACATAACAAATACACAGCCACATTTTTAAATAACTAGAAACAATGTTTTTCTCTGCATTTTTCAGGCAGGTGTTGCTGAAGCCTACAGTATGTTGTATAAATGTGCCCTACCCGATGATGCTATAGTAAAGCGGAAGTTTGAGGACTCTGAGGCACAAATATTTACTTAAACATGGAGGCAGATATTTGGGATACCACTGTAAATGAGAATGTCAGTTGAACCTGGGCCCAATTACTCCCAATGTGCTCCAGAATAGCTAGTGGGCTAATATCCAATAAATACGTTTTCCATACTGTATGTTGCTTTGCCTTAGAAACATTTGTAGAATCAAGGACATATCTTTTCAGAAGGCGCATGAAACAAAACAGTTACATTTACCACAGGCAGTTTGCTCTCATATTAGTCATATTAGTTAGCTATTGCCATTGACTGTCATATAACAAAATACAATAGACCATATTTAAAGCATGAGCTCTATTACACACAAACACATTATGTGTGATTTAAGTGAATACCTTCTATGTTACTGTTTTAACAGTAGATTTACAGTAGTAACCCTCTGTATAGTCTATTGAATGGTATTACAGAATTATATTTCCTTACTATTATCGTTAGCACTGATGCAGTATAATTCTCAGCCATTGTAGACAAAAGATTATCTTGAATAATTCCATTGTTTAAACATAAACTAAACTTAAACTCTTACATTTTAAGAGAATATGTGTTGTGGGAGTCTGGTGAACATTAAATAATAGGAAATGCCAAAACAATATCCAAAACCTCTCTGACTCGAGTAGATATTACAGCTGGTTGTGCTTTAATTCCGCTCTTAATACTTCATCTTCAAAATATGCTAAGTATCCATGATGCATCATGAAGTGACATGATGTAACATGATCTGAATCTGGGAGAAATTGCAACAAAACAAATAATGATAAAACTACCAGCCAACATTACACCCTAGAAACATGGTTAGCAAAATGGTTATAAAGTGCAAGCTGGATTGTCTTTGATTCACCAATTATAAAATGCCCTCAGATCTTTCCTTGGTAGGGAATATGTGTGGCGGAATTAACTGGAGTCTTACTGGGACTCAAACAGAGATTTAGATTTTTCTTTACATTTGTTTCCATATTCTTAATGCGTAGTTCACTAACACCTGCACATGATGTAGTGACATGTGTTTTATGTATATTGATACAGCACATTGTTCTTAAAGTAAACATATGCATTCAGACGGGTTACAAAACCAATGACACAAGCTAACTTTGTTGGGGCTTTAGCGTTTCATTTGCCATACATCCTAATGAAATCTATTTAAAATAATAAAGAAGTTAATAGGAAAAATATTTTAAAGAAATGTACAGTAGACTGCAGGATAAAATAAATAAAGAAATGCGCAACATGGATGCCTACATACTGTATATTGACTTAGTTCAGTGATTTTATTATTTTATTGTACACGAGAGGCTGGCATGCTAATGAAAGGAATATAGTCAAAGGCTGGGATACAGTTCTGGGTAATTAACCTGCAGGAAATGCCCTATGAGGTTGGAAGTTACAATTATGTGAATCACATCAATCACTTAATCGTTCGTGCTCTAGAGTGTATACTGTATACAGTAACATGACAAAAAGTTGTTGAGCTGAATGCCACCATGGCTGACTTAGTCAGCAAATGCAGACAAATAGCATTTCCAACCACTGTTTAAAGAGAAACTGCAGGTTTCAGAGACTGAGGGTTCAGTAACATGTTCCTTTGGCAACATTCACAGTGGAAACAGATGGGCAGGGGTATGTGTTAGAAGATAATTTGTATTATGGTCAGACAGTGGGCAGGGAGGTATGGAAAATATTCCTTAAAATCCACGACATTCTTTGCACTGGAACTTTGAGACAAAACGCAGACAGTGCAACAAATTGTAGGAATTTTTAGAGCAATAGCTCAGCGGCATATTTGTCTCCCGTGATGAAATAGGCATTGCATTTTTGGCAGTTCAAATACGTCTAATCTCAGATGACATAATGCATAAAATTGCTTCATTTTGCACATCGCTATCACAACTCTATCAAAAGCTCATTTCTCCTTGCATTTATAATGTAAGCAGCCAGAAAATCAGTAAAAACGCCAAGCATAATAAGGAGAATGACACAGAGAGGGAATGCGCAAGCTGATGCCATGTGGTATTAATAGCATAGGACAGACAGTCGAAAGAACAGAGCAATGGGAAAGTCTACTGGGGGAACACCACACTGCTTTTTGTGTCCCAGTGCAGTCACAGAAGGGAGAAATGAACACACAATACACTATGCTCTTTGCAATTAGTACAGTGCTTGCCACTGCTTTGAGAATGTCTAATTTGGTGTTGCTTGCCTCTCTCTCTCTCTCTCTCTCTCTCTCTCTCTCTCTCTCTCTCTCTCTCTCTGTGTTTTGCTCTGTAGCTACTGGCTCCAACATCCACCATTGCTTTGTCTTGACTGTCTCCCAGTCCCTTTGTTTTTCTGCCAAAAGCCCTTTGTGATGCTGCTTTTGGCGGAGAACACCGCCAGGAAGAGGGAACCCTGGAATATGACTCCAAGTCTGATTGGCACAAGGTCATGGAGACAAGGCCAGAGAGAAGGAAAGTGGGGGCTGTGCAAATTAAAAAACACATCCCCCCTCAGGGGACGGGGAACACGAGTGAGAGCCATAAAGGGACGGGGTGAAAAAAGAGAGGTGAGGGAAAATACTGGTGGTGACAGAGAGAGGCTAATAAAGGGAAGAGAACAAGTAGTTATCCACCTTTTACAAGTGAGATGTTAACCTCATTAGCATTGTGACTATGCTATGGAAAGCTTGGGGGCCTATTAGATTACGCTTTCCCGGGGACCCGCTTTAAATCAGATCATGTTTAGCGCTGCTGTTCACAGGGTGTGAGAAAACAGAATGATTATGTCCTTCAAGTTGAGAAGTGTGTCAGGTGCACTTCACTTCCAACTCTGTTAAAAAACACAGCATTCATTTTTTGTCTGTGATTAAAAAAACACACAAAAAAAGTTCTAATAAAACTGTGGATTATAAGAAGGTCACAGTGTTTTACAGCCCATTGCTCGTACTAAATGTATCCCCTACTCCCTTGTGATACAAATGTGGATAAATGACAATTCACTGGTCTGGGTCTGGAGCTGACCCTCTCAGAGCCAGCCTGTGGAAAATGAGGTTAAAGCAGAGGGAAGGATCTGTGTTCAAATGTAGGTCTAGCCATGGAGGTCTGGGCACGATTTGATCTACAAAATGAAGTTGCTATACCTAGTCCGTTCCAGCTAAGTGAAATTGCAATTTAATACTCTCTGTATTCTTCTACACATACTACTATTCCAACCATACGGTACTATATACTAATACCTCTACTGCAGTACATTTACTACAGCACCACAAATTTGTAATTAAGTCTGAATGAGTTTGAATGGGTTGAGCAATGGGAGGTGTTGGGAACAAGAAAGGGCAATGTCCCTCTAAGATGAGCACAGACTAACCTTCGTATATTATCTGCAATGATTCATCGATGCTGAACCGGTGCATAAAGTTATGGGGCTCTACTTAAAACCATAAAACACGTATATCTTTCACGACTGCAGCAGCAGTTAGAAAAGGACTCAAGGTCAGATAAGGGGTGCATGTTGAATGATGGTGACATCATTTTACATTTTTAGTATTGCCCTGGTATTTCTTAAATTATAACCCATCGATCACTCTAATCTAATCTATAGATATTTTCAAGGAAAGATAAACAAAACCTGTATAAAGAGGATTATGTAGGGCTCTATCACTAAGATTGTTCAAACTTCCTTCTGATGAATATAGATCCCTCCCTTGAAGGTAAATATACATGTTCTATTGATATTTATGATAATACAATACATGTGACAGGCTTCAAATATAAAGGTGCCTGTACCTGAGGTAATTATGTGTTAATGAAAACTGTATTACACTATACTTCTTGTGCTTGGGAAGGGGGGGGGGGGATATGGTGATGAATGAGAGGGATGTGATATACTGTACAGTGATACTGTACTGTAGATATAACCTGTGGGATGAATGGACAATTGAGGAAACACACACACACGTAGCCGTACACACGCACGCACACACACGTAGGCCTATGCAGCACACACACACACACACACACCTACACTTCATAGCCTACCGGCTTTCATACAAAGTTTTATGTTTCATGGTGCACCCACACTCCCCAAATAAATGTCAAGGTCAGTGGCTTATCGTAAATCTTATTTAATTTAATTTTGACCACAGTGCAATCATCCTACAGAACCATATGGTTATATTTCGCACTACCCAGCCAACATTAACAAACGGCGAACTGATAACGGCATAAAAATAGAGAATATCCTGCTCATGGACGGGACACTGTTTTGCTGAGAAATGTAGGACTTCAAACAGCTAATTTTACCAGCAATCCCCACCTCCTGCAGGTTGGAAGAGAGCCGCTGGGACTGAAAGCGGTTCGGAGAGGAAGGCTGAAGAGGCTGATAATACAATTTAAAGTCCCATCCCAGAGGATTTAGCGGCGCTTTTCACCCAGCAGTGGATGCACGTGTGGGGAGGAGCAATATTTTGTCTCTATCAGTGAGACAGCGCCCCAGTCGGTTTGCCGTGATCGACTGTGGAATGTGTATCGCGCCATTCTACTCAGTGTTTGTTCACTCCCTCTCTGTTCTCTCGGTCTGACACGCGTGAAACCATCTGTCCGGTAGCGGTAAACCACACGTATTCTTGTTATCGCACCGCGCGTCACTGCGGTAAGATAGGGTACCTGCCTGGCATTGGCACTCGGCGTCATATCCAGGTGGAGAGCAGCATATACGCTGAAGAGAGGGACTTTGCGTGAGGAACAGGGAACAGGGAATAGTTCGCTTTAAGGGTAATCGTACGAAAGGGAGAAGAAGTTGCGTCTGTTGCACCGTGATTTCCACACATTTCATAACCTTGGAGGTGAGACCTGCGTTTTGTCGGAGGATGGGACCACTACTCGTTTCCATCGCCCTCTGTTTGAGCGCTGCTGTCCCGCAGATGGTGAAAGGTGAGTAGAAAAGTGACTGCTTGTTTTGAACGTTGCCAGGATCACGTCTCAGTTAGCCTAATCATCTCGTGTACGAGTGACTATGTTGATTGTGCTTGGCTGAAGTTAAAGATATAGCACACTGATTAGTATTTATTAAAGAAACGGACAAAATATCTAACGAAATCCGTTTCGTGCCGTGGATATATTATCCAATAAATCAGCACGATATTAATAGGCTATACGTGTTGCCTGGTGTTCAGTGCATTCACAATACAGTTCCCATCGCCCCTTATGGGTTTCCTCTGATTTAAAACAGTTTGGCTTACAGTTGTTTGGTTCGACAATTTTATCTGCGCGTTTTTTCTGTTATGTGGAGCTGCCGTGCACCAGGCGCGCATAGCATATATATCTCGTAAACATGTCTATAATAGCAAAGTTAATCTAATGAAACAAAGGATTATATATATATATATATATATATATATATATATATATACCTAGTGTAATTTCATTGACAGTCCAGTTTAGCCTATGCGGTTAACGCTTCTGCTGTATCTTATAAGTCGCTGTACTGTACATCCACACCAGGTTTACACAAAAGTAAGGACGTTACTTTTAAACCTTTTACAAACTGCCTTGTTATTTAAGAGGATGAAAGATATATGTTGCTTTCAGATGGGAACCAATTTATACTGCATCATGTGGAATGCAGACTGCATTTGTGAGGTAGACTAGGCTTCAGTATTTATATTGACCAGGATGACATCATGACCAGGTCAGTTGCATTATCCAGTGTTATGTTCTCACACTGTGTTGTGGGCTGTTAGTCAACAAACTCACAATATGAACCCTCCCATAATAACCCTTACTGTGAATGTTAAAGCTTGTGTCCACTGTTGGTTTGTCACATTCTGCCTAGAACAGCATGGAGAGGATTTGTAGGAGGAGGAGAGCAGAATTGCCCTCTTAGAAGTGGGTCATGCCATCCCTCCTGTCTCTAGTAATTTGGCAACATACTTGCCTCAGGAGTCACCCATGTCAGTCAGATGGTCTCTACTCTGTGAGTGTGCCCAGAGCAGAGTTTGTAAGACTACTGGGCTCCCCTAAGCCTGACAGTGTCAACTCCCAGAATAAAATGGTAGCCTATAAGACATAATACTCCACGGTAGACTGGCATAATGAATGCAGAGGACTGCAGAAGGTGGACTTATTTCAAGACTCATTTGAGTTAAAAATACACACCGCACTTATCACACCGTATCTTAATTAATCATATAGCAGTTGAAGATGTGAAAGCTGTAATAGGGGGATTGTTCCCATTTCTTAAACCTCACACAGCTGGTACAGTAGGTGACATAAGACACAGTATGAATCTGCTTAGGGAGGATATTACCTGCCATATATCATTCGGTTTAAGTGCTTGTTCCTGATTACGGTCACAGGGGGGCAGACCCAACATTAACTTAGTGGGTCTGTACATGCTCCATTGGGAAGTGTTTGCAGTTGATGCATCTTACTGGGCCTAGACCTCTGATTCATTTAGAAACTATTAGACAGCCTTTAACCAGTTTGTATCTTTTCATCTAGCTCTATTACCATTTAGAAACACGCCGTTGATTTCAATGTCATCGCACAATTACCCACCCCCTTGGATGCTGATTGGTCCACTAACAGGGCGAACAGTGTTTCCAGACTATAATTTCAATTATATTGGTGCTGAGAGCAATAGTCAGGCAGAGCCAATCTATAGGGCAGATGGGCAAATGTATGGAATTGAAACAGATACTGTGAGAGAGATAGAATGGGCTGAATTATTCCTGGTCAGCAGGTGATACATCACTTGTGGCTGAGAAAATAATTCTCATCCAGTCTGAGATCCTTGTCTGGTTTATGTAACGTGGTTTAAGGACTATGTAAATAAATAAAATAAATAACTAATATCTTGACTTGACTGTATGTGACAACAAATGGAAAGCATGACACTTCCAGTACCAAAATCTTATTCTGCATTCATATCCATATATTTATTTATGGAGATTAGTGTCTGGATTAACCATGTGCAGTGGAGTAAAAAGTAAAAACTAGGCAAGCCTATAGCTCAGCCGGTCGCAGGCATGAGCCAGCATCCTTAAAGCAATACATAGTTTATCATGCAAGGTTCCTCCGTGAAACTCCACTGAAGTTGGGATCCAATGCTGTTGGTACATTACCGCCACCTACTGTCTACATGGTACATTACCACCACCTACTACAGAATGTAGTGCATGCACTTTTTAACAATGCAGTCATTAAGTGGCATTTGCTCATATATACTGTAGGCCGGTCACCCTTCACACGGTTGTACCGACCGGGGCTGCGCCGAGGGATGGCGCATCCCTGTTCCTCGTTGGACTCGCCAGTGTGCGTCCGGTCGGCGGACACCGGACGGTATTCCCAGCACCCCACATCCGTACGTGCTGTCAGCAATCACTGTAGATGGTTGTCAGCTGATTGTTTTGCTGGTTGGTTTACATGACTATTACGTGTTTTTGTTTGGATTTAGTTTAATAAATGCAGAGCAGACCTGTTCACCTTCTCATTGTACGTGACTCCGTCTGTCTGCGCTCGCCGCTCCACTGCCACATCATCTTAATAAATGAGTCGGTTGCTTCTCAACAGTATCTGTAGATGAAGTCAGGTCCTTCTGTCCAAAGGTATAGTGTCTTCTTGGGATAGTTTTGACACTGACAGCTGACAACAATAGTTTTGTTCAAATGGAGATTGTGTCCATGTCAGACGCATTCTCATCTATACGGTAGACCTAATAGAAATACTGTTTGACATTTGTATTCTTCCAGTTTCGCGCTCTGCACTGTGGGAAATCTCCGCAGCAACAGTAACTAATGGGGCGGAGCTATCTGTCTGATTAATCTGCGTACATCCTTTTGTTGTGTTATTTTTTCTAGAATGTATTAATCGAAATTACACTTTATTTTGACAGCCCTAAAAATAATAAGTTTTACTAGTATTTCTGGTGGTGACTTTTAACAGACTAACCTTGCACATCCCTAATAAATAAATACATAAAGTATCATTATTCATTTCTCATTTTATTATTGCAACTGTAACTAAATTGTAGTGGCGAGTCTTGCGACCTTTGGGAAACGGCCATACTGTATGCTTTGCATTTGTTGTGTGTTGCAGAATCCAAGCGCTCATATTACTGTACCACTATCCCCTTAGAAAAAAATAACAAACAGCTTGATGCCTGTTACTGTAATTCAATATGTGCTACTGAAATGCATGCAGCCAATCATGATCTATGTAATATTTATGTTATATTTAGCAGCATGTGTAGTTTATGGCCAACGAGACCTGCAATACACCTCAACAATGCCCTTCGTTGTTGGTTGGTTAAACGGCAGTGTCTTTAATCAGTGGTGAGGGGCCAGACTTCCATGAGATCATTAGCCATGTAAACCACATGAATGTAGGAAAATAATCATGCAGAAATGCAACATGGTATTTACAAGGGGTTAATCTTTCCATTATGTCCATTATGGTTTTCCTTTTTCATTTACAGTATATATTAAGTTACTTTTATATTTGTCACTACAGTTTGTATCTGTGAACATTATGCAATAAATGGTTTGTCTCCTATTTTGACAGTGTAATAACTATGGTCATATCTGCTTGTGCTGTGGTCTTGCTTGTGCTGTCCAGCTGTTTTTGGTAGAATGTTTGGGATGGTTCCGAAAGAGGGGTTATAGAGGTTACAGGGCCACACAATGAGGAAATGATTTGAAAACCACTTCCATGGAGCCCTTAGTTGAGGATAGGGTAGTACATGGTAAAAAAGCATTTTCTTTGGACAATTGCTGGACAAAAAAACACTGAAATATTTCCACCCATCTTTGCGTTTACTTTCTTGTTTTATTGCAGTCTTATTTATCGTTATACTATATATAAATGTTTTTAGCGACAGTAGAAATGAAACACAATCGTAATCCGCTATCCAGCATCATAACAAGCTACAAGATAACCAAGCATACCGGTAACAGAAAGCCTAACTTCAGTTATATGTCAAATGTTACTGTTTATGTCTCAATCGCTTATTGTTTTCCAAAGCAACCCATATTGTTTCCCTACTCTTCAGTAGTAATTTGGAATCTATCTGTAAGATTCCCTTTCCCGATTAATTAAAATAAAAATTGGTCATGGATGCAAACAACCTTAACCTCATACGCGGTCTTTTACTGCCATCTGCTGGGCATTTGATGTAATATAATAGTACTACTGTATATGAAAATAACCTACCTCACACGCTTCACTGAGACAAATAAAATGAGAATGATGCCATTTAATTTTTATTTTACAGTATACTGTATATAATTATAATTAATAGAAAAGCATGTACAAATAATTAGCGAAATATTCACTTGTTATAAGATATGAATGACTCGACAGACCTAATCATTTTTATTTGCCGCTGTTATTTTAGCATTTGTAGTTATCGGCTGATTAATCGACTTTCGGCTTTTTCTGGCTCCAAACTATCCACTATCTGTTGTTTAGAGATTAACCAGAAAAACTGTAAAATATTAATTAGAGGAATGTTCTGTTTGTAGTAGGGCTGGATGATTAACCGGAAAGTAATCGAAACCAAAATTCAGAACATCTAACCAACATAATTTTCCTATGTCGATCGTCAATGTCTCGTAACACGGCAGCTCAGGTGGTGTCACATATACATTTATCAGAGCAGAACAGACTCATAATGCGTGACAGACAACTTAATGAACTTGTTATATAGCAAGGTGGGTCTTTCTAAAACCTACTGTTAATATATCTGCCCATCGTAGGTCTTTTATAGTTTTCCAGATAGCTTATTCTTTCCGAGTTCAAAGCAAATAGATAACTTTATGGGTGATTTAGATTTTAGGTCAAATCGTGCAGCCCTAGTTTGTAGTGTCAGATAAATATTCTTGTACTTAATTACAGAGAATACAAAGTGTACAGTTTAGCTTTCATGACTGGGGCATTTATAAGACCTTGTGGTGGCATTAAGTAATCCCAGTGAATCACAATAGTGACTCCACTGCTGGGAGAGCTGAGCGTTGTGGAACTAGTGGTACAGAGTACAACTGATACTGGTGATGTAGTGTTGAAAGAGAACTTGATTACAGCAGCTGCAACTATAGACACCTTTACAACCTTAAATCTTCACACTGTTGCAACACTACAGTTTCAATGCATTTCAACACAATATTAAGTGAGATCATGCAACATCATGAACAGAACAATGCTTAAAATATTCCTGATATCAATGCAACATAGAATGCTTTCATCAAAAGAGATAACCAGAGATTTTCAGTACAGTATATTAACATTATTATAATGCAATATGTACAATACGCTTTGTGTGATGATAATGCACATTTTGCGACAGTAGTTTAAAGGCATAGTCAGCGATTGTAAGCTTATACACTTTTTGAAAATGTCACCAAACATTTCCTACATTGCCCACTATTTTACTGTTATCTGTACATCCTGAAACATTATCCGGTACCTCTACACAGCCCTGGCTCCGTATATAGGAACAAAAAAAAGTGGTGCAGACCGCACACAACAACAATATCGTAGCCTTTGCAAAGGTGTGTGTGGTGGAGCTTCTGAGGGAGCACCCTATGGCATTGAAGGTATAGGATCCTCTGTAGGATTACTTGTGAACAAATTGTTCATGTTATGCAATATACTGTAACTGTATGGCTGGAACCCCTTTAATAAAGATGGTGTGGTAGACATCTGTTCGGGTTATGATTGCCTCAAGGTTAGCATGTTTCATAGTTTGCAAGGGACTAGAATGCTATCAAGCTGCTGAACACAAAGCAGTCAAACAGTCATGCCCTATAGGATACAGATATGGCTGAGAAGCATCAACAATGTTACAATGTTGGCAGTTTTGTATAAAAATACCTCAAACATATTTGGATCTCAAGAGTGATACTGTGACGCAGTGATTTTTATTGGGCAGCCAATGTTGTGATCATAATATATATCTGACATTGTGATCTGTTCTTTATTAGCTCAAGCATGTACATTCTTTTAAAAATGTTTTTGTTTTAAACACAAGAATGCAAGCAGCCCTCCCACACCTCAAAACACGAGAATGTGACCAACTCCTTCACCTGAAAACGTAGCGTGTGACTGTGTCACCCCAAAGTACAGACATTATTTCTCGCTCACCACAGCTTGCTTTTTAATCCTCCCTGAAAACCCCCCAACCCTGCTCGCACAGTTTTTCAGTTAGCAAATTGGGGGAACTTCAGTGTTTTGGTTGGGGCTGTAGAGTCAGACAAAATGTCAGCTTGTATTTATAAAGTCTTCAGCTGATGTTATTGTTTAAAGAGATAGGAAAGAGGTTACAAGGCACAGAAATATTCCCAATATATTGCAGAGGGATATATTCAATATACATCAACCAAATAAAAAATAATAAAAAATAAATAAGTGTGTTTACATTATGACAAAAAACGCTACATGCAAAGGGATCAGGGCTGAATGGGCTGTTGGTAATTTCCCCCTATACCCCCTCCCCCTTTCAACTCAAGGCTATTGGCAACATTCTTAAGTGGTGCAACTCACTCATCTAGCTAGCTGCAATGGCCCGTCTTTCAGCAGGTGCGTTTGGCTCAGTAAAAAGGTGTATTTATGAACAGTCAGAAGACAGAAGCACCTTATGAAACTGCCAAATATCCATGTATAATCCAAGTTGTGTCACAATGGTTAGTTCAGAGTATCTTTCAGATAGTAAAAAT
>JAODUE010000584.1:0-13151 GCA_027564755.1 Amblyopsis hoosieri
TATATGTGGTGACAGTGGTGACTTGTGTGTGAACTTGTCAGCGGAATATCCCAGAATACATTTCGAATCAACAAGCAGCAATGGCAGTCAAGAAAACACACAACAATACTGGCTATACTTTTCGAAATACTACTGTTATTGTGTCATGAAATGCTGTTTTAAGAGTTTTTGAAGCGAGAATATATATGTTTTAACTTCAAATCTGTGTTTGATTTATCAAGATGGAGTTTAGTTTAGAATTCGCAACAACCATTTCGTAAGTGAGGTCCCGCTTACAGGCTGCCGGCTATCAAGTGTTGTCATCCATAGGTGTTGTGCAATAGCCCTAGAACGATAGCCAAGAATATGCATCTCAATCTAGATTTGTCCTCGCGTTCTTGCAAGACCATTCTCAGAAGGACACTTGGCAAGAACGTAACTTTCAAGAACACAAGTATGTACCTAGCGTTCTTGGAATTGAGAAACAGCCACAGTCTCCTCTGGTGAGCTGCACTGCCCAGCTGCAACCATCAAGCCATTAGCTTTGATTAATCCATTCACTTGTCATACAGGTGAAATGAATACTGTATGTGTGTGTCTGTGCGTGCACACTTGCTCACATGCACTACAGACGTGCACACAACGAACAAGCTTCCAGCAACACGTGCACACACGCAAACACATGTTAGACTACTGATAGTTTACCTGTGTTTCCTCTGACACCTTATACTGCAAGAGTGCGTGTGTGTGCGTGTGTGTGTGAGTGAGAAGTGTGTGTGTGTGTGTGTGTGTGTGTGTGTGTGTGTGTGTGTGTGCTTGCTGGCCTGGTGTCCAGACCTCAATCTCATTAAGATACCTCTGAACTTTCTAGAATGTCCTGTCTGTTATCTGATGAGAGACACGCCCACCCCTCCAGTCAATCACTTCACAAGCCTCTTTGTCACCTTGTCAACAAGGCATGCACATGTCACATCCATAGAGTTGAATACTAGCCCTGTGTGATGTGATATAAAGTGGACACCCATATTACCACAAATAAAAGCAATAAATGCTACAGTAGCAATACAAAGAGGCATATTCTTATGTACATGAAGAGATAACACAATCAATAAATATATTAGGGCTGGGAGCGTTAACACGTTACGATTAATAATACGATTAATTTGAAATGTTTAACACGTTAAAAAAACGCAATTGACGCAGTACTTTTTCTCTCTCCTTTCATTGACTTGCTGTTGTGGTGAATGAGCGTGCTGACTGAGCCAGACGTCAGTCAGATCATGCACAACTGGAGAGTTTTCTCATAGTACGTTGAACTTAACGGCATTGGTACAGAATGTAGGTGTACAATATAGCCAGGTATTATTGACGTGACTAGCGAGGTTACAGGATTGAATGTTGTACCGTAATCGGTTCTGTCTCTGTGTGCACCCTAGTGTGTCGCCCATTTGCCATCATGAATGTGGTCTCGACTCTCAGTGTGCTACTTTCCAAACCATGGTAATGTTTAAGTTGCCAGTCACATAAAAACATATCCCACTAACATCACGCTAATTGGCTTCAGCCACACTATCCACATATAAATGATTATTGCCGCGTCATGTGCAGACTTTTCCGTCCCACGTCACTCTATGTGACGACGTCACAGCTATACCTGCAGAAGAATAAAAGATATACATGCAGCAGATGTAACACCTGCTTGCATTGTGTATCTATTAAAGCTTATGTTGTAGACATGATTTTAAAGGAGGACAACCTTGATGAATTTACTGTTAGTCTACTTCAGCAAAGGCTCAAAATAAAAAAATGATGGCAGCAAAACCATAATTTCAGCAATGTTGTTGCTTGTAACAACCGTCCTTCCCTTGTGTCTGAAAGTACCAGCCGCCACTGATGCGCGCACACACAACCACACACACACTTACACACACACACACACACCCACACACACACACACACACACACAGGATTTGCTTCCTTATGGAGGAAAACCAAACAAAGTGCGAACACACCCTGTAACACACACGCACGTATCATCTAACACAAACACTGGCCAAAGCACTCATTGAAAGCCGAGCTGATGGGTGTGTCTGAGTGCATTTGTGTGGGTGTGTGTCGTGCGTGTGCTCCTGCTCACCAAGCTAACAAATGGCACAAAGACCAAAAAAGTTTGACCTTACTTTCCATCTCTGTGGCCCCTCTGTGGCCCCTGCTTGTCTGATTACACTCTTTAGTTGGGGGTTCCCTAACCCTAGGGTTCAGGTGAGGGTTATGGTTAACCCTCACCTGAACCCTAGGCTTAGGGAACAAGGATATTACAACTATCTCCCCACACAACAGCCCGACGGCTGCCTGAATTTGAGTAGGGAGTCAGAATACAATACACGGGCTGACGCATGACTGCATATGCCTCTTTCCATAAAATAACCTAACCCTTACACATAGATCATGATTACATACATACTGTACATACATACATACATGTAGCAGATACATATGATCATCTTGACACCTGATGACACATGACATCAGCAGGAGTACATGATACATGATACATGATACAATATACATGGTACATGATACATGGTACATTGTACATGATACAATATACAATATACATTATACATGCTACATGATACATGGTACATGATACATGGTATATTATACATGGTACATTATACATGGTACATTGTACATGGTACATGATACAATATACATGGTACATTATACATTATACATGGTACATTATACATGGTACATTATACATGGTACATTGTACATGATACATTATACAATATACATGGTACATTATACATGGTACATTGTACATGGTACATGATACAATATACATGGTACATTATACATGGTACATTGTACATGATACATTATACAATATACATGGTACATTGTACATGGTACATGATACATGATACAATATACATGATACATTATACATGATACATTATACATGGTACATTGTACATGATACATGATACAATATACATGGTACATTATACATGATACATTATACATTATACATGGTACATTATACATGGTACATGATACATTATACATGGTACATTATACATGATACATTATACATTGTACATTATACATGGTACATGATACATTATACATGGTACATTATACATGGCACATTATACATGATACATGATACAATATACATGGTACATTATACATGGTACATTATACATGATACATGAAACATTATACATGAAACATTAAACATGATACATGGTACATTATACATTATACATGATACATTATACATGGTACATTGTACATGCTAAATGGTACATGGTACATTATTCATGGTCACCACGTTCTCATTCCTAACTCGTAAAAAATTGCAGCATGGTCAATGGCCTTTCTCGTTAATTTTTGAAGCGTTCAAAAGCCTTTGGCGTCGTAGGATGAAGACTTCGGTCACTGACTGTTACAGCAAGGCTATGGAGTTCCCACCACTGGTTTAATTTTACCTATATGGGCATGCAATCTCAGCGCAAGTATTAGCTCCTGGTTGTAGATAAATAATCAATATACAATAGAGACATGTTAAAATGTATTTACCTGAAATAATAAAATGTTATAGTTTCAGTTATATTTCGGTATAGGCTATTTGTAGCCTATGATTTTAAGTAATTACATTCAGAGTCTAAAAATTAAATCTAGTCTATAAATACAAGTTTTATACAGTCTATTGTCATTTGGGTGCAGCTGAGACACTACAGAGCATACAACATGTGCAAATAGTATTATGGGGTAAAGGAATAATATTAAAAGAGACAAGTGCAGAAGTTTCCATGGCGCATAGATGATAATAAGGGCATTTACTGCATGTTAAAGTACAACGTGCAAATTGTGGAATTGTAAAGTGCAATAATTAAATGTTGGACATTTAACAGTCAATAGTTCGGACAAGCGTTTCTTAAAAGCACCGAGCGAAATTAGTGTCTCTAATTTCACGGTTTATCATGCATTAAACATGCATTGATTAACATAGGCGCAGGTCTGCTTCAGCTCCGCGTGCAGTGTGCAATGGCCTTAGGAAAGGAAGCACTGAAGCACCCTAGCATTTAGAGTTTAAACAGCTCTCAATATGGCTGCCACTTACGCATTCCAGGAGCAAAGTGTGTGTGTGTGTGTGTGTGTGGGGGGGGGTGTTTACAGTCTTTAATTTCCCATCAGCCTCGGCGGTGGAGATGACAACCTCCTGTGTTAACCGCAACAAATGACAAAAAAGTATCTCATTGCACACTGGTAGCATAACAGTAAAATTCAATTATTAACATATACACCAACTTAGGCATGCACGTACATGTCACAACACACACAAACAAATTAATGGGCTTTCTCCCTGTGTGTGTGTGTGTGTGTGTGTGTGTGTCACACCTAGGTCCGGGGGTGTGTCCAGGCTCTCCCCCCGCCGGCGCGCTGCCACATCGGTTCGCTACCCACCGCCCAAGGCGTCATGGCAGCCCTTCCCCTCCCAGTCTCTGCACCTGTTTTGGGTTTGTCAATCACCCACGTGCATATAATGTTCCCTTGGTTTGTTTTCCCTTGCGGGTTATTGTTTGTGTTTACGTTGATTATATGTATCCACTGTTACATTCTTGGGTGTCGTTGTTAAACCTTACAGTGTGTGTCTGTGTGTTTGTTTACCAGCTGATTGTGTGAGCTTACTGTTCTGTCTGCTGTGGAGAGGTGTTTAACAGCAAGGCTTACTAAACAACATCATTTTAAATGTATTGGATGATATAGTATATACATGTCAACTGTTCTAAATGTTTAGTGGGCTAGCAAATGGACCCAAATCAGCATACGCTGAACTACAAAAGAAAGTGACAAATACAGGGGTATGGGTTAGGTCTCTTATGCTACTAAGAACTTTGTGTTTGCACTTAATTTAAAATAATTTTGAAAAATTAAAGGAACGAATGTTAAAACAATTGATTGAACAGATTCTGATAGTTGACTATACTGTATATTAAAGCAATGTTCTGATATACTAACAACTGTATGCACCATTAGCTGTTATATTATACTTTATATAACCAGAGTTTTACTGTTGCTAAGTGGGTTGCTATGGCAAATCAGCCAAGGTGCACCTGCCATCTTTCTTGTTTTGTTCTTCAGGTTTGAAAAGACCAGAACACCTTGTGATCATTATGGTCACCGAGCAGGCAGCACATAGCGAGCAAGATGAATGGGTCATGATGGTGCCTGTAAGCAAGCCTCGAGTGTGAGAGAGAGACAGGGAAGGGGGAGAGGGGGTGAGTCATATCGCTGCAGGGATATTCCTAGGGAGGACTGCAGAAAACAAACACACACACACACATGTCCTGCTGTGAGGCACCAGGGTTCACCTGGAAGCTTCCACCTAAACATGTCAGAGAGCAGCAGAGGAGAGGCCTTGGAACACCTGACATGGTGGCCCAGTAGATAGCACTGTGGCCTCACAGCAAGAAAGTCCCGGGTTCGAACCCGTTGTCCCGGCCTTTCTGTGGGGAGTTTGCATGTTCTCCCGTGTCTACGTGGGTTTCCTCCAGATGCTCCGGTTTCCCCCACTATCAAAAACATATCAGGATCACCCTCCAGCCAGTGCTGCTGACCAGAGACACTGGCTTCGATCTGGAGTTGGTCCCCGGGCGCTGCACAGCGGCTGCCCACTGCTCCCTTGAGGGATGGGTTAAATGCAGAGAACAAATTTTGCTACATGTATGTGTATGTGACAATAAAAGCACCTTTTACCTGAGAGGAAGTCTTTACAGTGCCCAGAGTTAGGAGTCAATACTCCACTTCCAGCTAACTCATTTCATTCACACAATCATACAGCCAGTTCTGCATACTTAATATGCATGTAGAACTCCATACCTCGTCATGGCGGAGTAATACACAGAGAAAATAGTAACATGTTGACAAGAGCTTCACTTACAGCAAAGCATTCAAAAATGATATTAATTTTCAATGTGTGATTTATGACGACAGTAGTGTTGAAATGCTTAACGAGGTGTAACAGACTTTTAAGATGATTAAAAGTAAATATCACGTTCTTGCCTTGTTGCACTGGATAACCTGTCCAAACACAAATGTGCCCAGAGATACTGTACTGTATGTCAGATCTGTTGGAGTGGAGGGCAGGGAGAGATGTGGTGAGCATCTGTGTTTTGCAGAATAGGAAGCTGTCCCAGAGAGGTGGCAGATGTTTAAATGGAGCACAACTAAAGGAGAATCTAATTATTAGGTGTCATCGAGAAAGAAACAAGGTTATTTTCCTGCTTTAACGTTTTTTAGGCAGCAGGCAACTAAACTGTCAAAGGGCTCAGAGGAGAGGGATAGTTTTATTGTGTGCGTCTGTGAACGCCTTTTCAAGAACTACAAAAGCTAAATGTGTTGTTTTTTCATATTTAAATATTTAATGATACCTCGTAATTAAGACGGGAGATTATTAGCTCTGGCGATTCTCTAGAACATTTGCTACTGTGGGTTCTCCTATAGAGCATATCACATACAGCATATCAAGTTGTAGAAGGAATGGTTGTCTTGCGAGGGATATTGTATCTCTGGCACATCTGTAGAAGCTGCGTGATGCTGCCTTCGGCTGGTGAAGACACATGGTGACAGATCATGTGAGACTATGTCAGTTCTGTCTGAAGACCAAGTGAGGAGGTGGGTCATTACCAGATGTGACTGCAAGTCAAATCAGAACATCTGTTATTGCCAACATGTGCTGACCAGCTTACCATGTGCTTGGTGGCAAATAGACAATTACATCCAAATAATGGCTCAAATTGGTGGGACACTTTCCCTTTTGAGCTACTAACAAATGACAGACTCTGGCTGCTCCTCTGCCCAGATGAATACAAGCATCCAGCCTGTCCTTACTAAATAAAGCAAGAAAAACATTTCCTCTCAGAGTTAAAGGGAAACATCAGGCAGCTTTGGTTACATCTCAATCTATGCAGACTTAATGATTTGGCTATTTTATGATTTGTTCTGGTCTGAAGATTAGATAAAAGGCCTCACTTAGTCATTGGCAAATGATTGTACCCATTTCAACCAACACAAACAATCCCAAGTAGGATTGTTTATAAATACACTTCTTGCTGTTGGCACCAAATTTACATCTGGACACTGATTGGTTGGTGACTCTGTCCCAAAAAGAGTAGAGCACATCATTGGGCAGCAGTGGCGCAGTGGGTAGAGCAAGGCGACAGGTGATCCAGAAGTTGCTTGTTTGAATCCCGCTAACTCCTCAGCAGGTGTGGAGGTGTTCCTGAGCAAGACACCTAACCCTATACTGCTCCTGGTGGTCAGGTGGGGCCTTGTATGGCAGCCATAACCATCGATGTGTGAATGTGAGGCAATACTGTAAAGCGCTTTCAGTGGCCGTAAGGCTAGAACTACACCAAGGCGTGGACTAGCGACTGGGCGTCTTCTAGCGACAGCCTAGTTACCATTTCTGTTGTCACGATTGTGCGAGGACGCTCTTTCAGCTACATGTACCTTCTGAGTCTACGCGAACAACACAGAAAACAGAAACATGGAAGTTGCGGGACTATTTCTGACAGCTAGTAAAGAGTGAACCACAACACTAACACCACAACTAGTAGTCTAGGGCTTGTGTTATCAAATGTAGGCCTGACTATGCCTATTGTTCATTCAAAATTAAATCAAGAGAAGATGAAGGAGTCATAGGAAACATTAACAGGAGAGCAACAAACACAAGGCATATCCATCCATTTGCCGTGATTTGGAGGTATCATGTTGAAATGCAAACAGTAAACACATTACTTGTTTTTGGGCTGCCGAATACAAATAAATATTCTTACTGTTAGTAGGTTTTTGTGTTTTTTATATTGTTATTACTCTGCAAGAAAGACTCAAAAGCCTTTACCCTGATTCTGATTGGTGGAAACGCTAGCAATATCATTCACCTCTTGCTGCCAATTAAAAATTTGCTACAAAAAGTTGTTTTGGTTGATAGGAGCGGTCGGTCCCGCGGCTACATTAAAGAGTCAACCAGTGACCTGGCGATTTCTGTTGATAAGCAGTCGCTCCCACACGCAGCGGTGTAGTTCTACCTATATGTTGGAAACGCGCTGTATAAATGCAGTCAATTTATCATTGAGCTTGTGAGGTCAGCATGGTCTCACCAGGCTTGTTTTATTTAGTTTCACCAGACACACATGACTCAAACATCAGCACTAGATAATCAGCAGTAATCAATCGTCTGCATAAGTGGGTCTCAACAAGAATGAGGAGGAGTTTATGTTGTCAGAAGCCCTTATCGGGCCTCTGTGGATGTTACATGTAAGGCCTACATACGGTATGTAAACACATTTGAAAAGAAGAGGTTGTCATTATTAGGTACACGTTTGTTATCTCCAGCTCTCCCTCAAGGTGTTACCTGTGGCTTGTCCTGAAAATGCATGCTGTTCAGGGCATCTTTTATATATAATTAACAGTTTTTATATGTTTTTGAAGTGTCTAAAAAGATTGCGGGTGACTAAATGATTGAAAGGCTCTTCAGAAAATGTCCTTTGTGGCTGACATAGTGAGAGACTGAATGGTGTTTGGACAGGGGGTTGCTGAGAAACTATCAGCCTTTTCTTATCAGAAGTTGAAGGTTAGTGCCTTTAACACTAAATGACAAACTATAGTCACCTCAGCTAAAGGTTTAAAAGTGATGGATACAGTGTAAAAAAAAGAAACCATTAAATTTACAGTAAAAAAAACGCAGCTGTGGTTGCTGGAACTTTTCCATAAAATATACAGTAGAACTTTATCGTATAAAATACTGTAGAACTATTATGATAATAGGAAAATAGTATTGCAGGAAAGGTTGAAGTTCGACTCAATATTTTAACATAATATTTACATATATGACCAATTAAAGAAAGGGTGTTCTGCAGTACTTATCATGAAATACTATACTTATACAGACAAACTGACAGCATGTGTGTGTGTGTTGGGGGAACACAATGGTGGCAGGGTTATGGTTAGAGGTAGAAGTCAGAAGTGAGTAGGACAACACAGGATGACACCATAGGTCCTGTATGAGATACACTGCAGCGTGACACAAGGCCTCATTATCTGGTCAGGACAATAAAACACAGAATGTATTCACGGTGCAACAATATACCTTGACATGCCAGATACCTGTCTTTTAGCCACATCCATCTGGGGAGCCGTCCATCAAACTGTTTTAAAAGGGCAGGCGCTTTCAAAAAAATATTCTGCAGGTGATACAATAATGAACAATATTTTCCATTAAGAAAAGCCTTTGCTCTTCTAATGCATTCTAATAAAACTGATGCTATATTGCATCTCCTATGTTAACCTCTGTTGGACCTGGCCTTGTTGTTTTCAAGTTGCTCTTCCACTCTAAACCACAATGCTGCTTGGCCACACACTAGGTTTACTGGCCTGAAACACAATGATATCCAAGCTCTCCAGACTGTTTCTGGAGGCACTGGCGTTGTTTCCCAACATGTAAACCACGCAATTGCGTGGGGCCCCAACAAGACCCCCTGCGGCAGCAAAATAAATATTTCCAGAAGCATGAATTAAGTTATTATAGTTTATTATTAGCACAAAAAAAAAAAGTTTCCATAAGCATTAAGTTATTTAATACAATCTTTTCAAATATTTATTTTACATACAGGTAAATATATTTAATAGACCTACACACCCACTGCCGCACATTGACCTACCATATTATCTAAGTGACTTGTAGTCTAGCCGACAGCCAGCGAATGGTTGTAATTTTGCAACCACTTCTTGTAGCAGCGCCAGGCCAGCGCGGTGAGCACAGACCTACCTTTACCAGTGGGTAGCTCCAAGACTGCATCTGCTGTTACTATTACCGGTAGCCTATTGAACACATCAGATCATATGAAATAAATCCCAGGTTGGTACGTGAAACTGTCCTTCTCTCAGACGACGCTTTGGCCAAACAAGCTTACCGACCATGATCAATGTCAAATTGTCAAGAGGGGTTCCGTTAATCTACGATGATTAAGTTCCATGTCTGTTAGAGACTTTTTTTAAATGTAAGAATTTTTATTACATTAAATAACTAAGTTGTATTTTTTATTATATTCATGCTATTATAATTATGTTTTGCTATAACACATTTTATTAGCAATATCTATATGATATTTAAAATGTTTTATTATCGTATATGTGCTCTATAATTTATATGACGACTAGATGACGGAAGATCCGGCTTAGTAGAAGCTGTAGAACTAAGGAGCAATACAGTCTTTTGACCGTCACGACAAACTTTCGGAAAATTATAAAGATACGCATATTTTTTATATGATTTATTTATGTTCAAGTAAAGAAGAAATAAGGAACACTTTGGATTCAGAGGTTTTAATTTGTGTCGCGTCAATTACATAGTTTTAAGGTCCTCAGCTAGAGTCAGCATTAGCCAAACTAATGAGCTGCACTCACGTTGTTTTACTGAACAAAATTAGCACGCGAAAATGACTTTTTTTTAATATTTCTATCTAAAAAATATGATAAAATACCTTGTATACCTTGTTAGTTTATTAAGTGAGCAGTGATTCTGTGTTTTGTTTTTGCTGTAAGCTCTTTGTGTCACGGTTTGAGTGGGGGTTGCAGAAACCAAACGCAGGTTGGAGTTTTAACGATAATGATTTTAATCAAACAAAGCAAAAACACTCACCAGTACAGGAAACAATAACCAACAAAGACAGGGAGAAACAGAGGGCTACATATACTCTAGCTAATTAGGGGAATGGGCACCAGGTGTGTGTAATGACAAGACAGACAGTCCAACATAAGTAAATTAGTGAAGGGAAACCCCAGGAAGCATGGTAGGGCCATCAAACCCTGACACTTTGAAAAAGGGACAATACAGGTGCATCTCAATAAATTAGCCTGTATTTGTTTTAATCTTGATGATTAGGTCCCACAGCAAAAACCCAAAATTAAGAAGGCCTACCTCTCTAACAATTATGGTTTAATTAAAAATGTCAATAGCCCAATTGTTCATTCTAAATGCTTTTAGTCAAAAACTACATAACTATCCACAGTTAAAACGTGTAGGTTACACGCAACTTCGTTGACTGCCCCTGCGAGCATCACGCGGGAGTAGTAGTAGTAGCTACTACCCAAAAGAGCCCAAAAGTGGTTGTCTGATAAAAAGTGATTTCCATCTGCATCTACAACTGCTTTCATCTTGCTGAAACAGTCAAAACGTGCAAATATAGGCCTAATACTATTTATGTCAGTTATGTTTTCTTCCTGCTCTGCGCCCTAAATTATAATTGATCCATTCATTTTTGCCAGTTACAAATGTGGGAACATAACCATAAAATGCACTTTTCATATGGTGATTTTTGTTGCATCACTTTTGGGTGCCTTCAGCAGCGAATGTGCCACTGATGCCACGTTTAACTAAATGCTTGTTTTGGGGTTGTTTTCTGTTTCTACTGTTTTCTCCAGCCCATCTGTTACCCCGTGTTGATTGTGTATTGGTTTCACCTGACCTTCACCTGACCTTCTATAGACACACCTTCACCTGACCTTCTGTCCAATGACCTGGGTTGTGTTCTCATTTATAAGTTCTTGTTTTGCAGCAGGTAGCCTAGTATCCTATGCAAACATAACTGAACGTTTCTACAAAGGCCTGACATAGCCTATGTATGACTGCATAGCAACAACATCATTAATGCTGATTGTTAAATAGTGTCTATCTGCGAAATGTCCACAGTTTTCCACAGACATCAACAGCATCTTTACACACATTCATTCAGCTCAATAAGAGTCAAGCCAGAGCAAATACTGTCACAGCCACATCCTGGTTACTGATGTTTGTTTCTGTTAACTGTCCCAGGGAACCAAGGAAGAGCCTCAGTGATTGCTGATTTGTTCCACCTGTGGACCAGCTACATAAGGAGCTCCCGGAGAGAAGCTGTGTGTGCGTGTGCGTGTGTGTGTGCGTGCCTGCGTGCGTGCGTGCGTGTCTGCGTGCCTGCGTGCGTGCGTGTCTGCGTGTCTGCGTGCGTGCTAGTTATAGTGCTATAGTGCCATTTGGAGGGGGACCTGGTAGTTTTGGTTTTCACGGCAATGTTTTATAGTTTAGTGTTTTGGTTGTGTTGGTAGTTTAAAGGAGATTACAGACTTTGACGGCCCATTATGTGGTTGGCTCTGGGGTTTCCCTTTTGCATGAATATTTAGGCCAGATCTCCTCCTTATCAGGTATTGGATATTGGTTAATTAAATATTCTATTTTGGGTTTGTTGTTTTATGTTACTCCTCAGCACTGTTAGCCATTGCTAAAAGGGGGGATTGTAACAATACTTAAACTGAAGGACATTATATTCACTTGTACTATGTTGTTTTCTGTGTTTTAGTTAGTAAGCTACTGCATGCTCCACTGTTACGATTATTATTCCACAAAAACATTGATGGATGGGCAAAAATAGAGGATTGTTAACTTACCAATCAGTGAGCAAAGTTACAGCGATGGGTCACACAAGAGATCTTCTGTTATGTGTTTAAAAACATATACAAACACGCACGCGCACCCACCGTGTGTGTGCGTGTGCGTGTGCGCGCGCGCGCGTGTGTGTGTGTGTTTTCACTTAAATAAATTAGAAACATTCAATCAGATTTCAATGAAGAGTGTCAGGTGTGGCAACAAGCCAGCAGCTCCATTTCGTGTGTCTGGTCGAGAGGAGGATAAAAGCAGGAAGTCAAAATGTATGGAAGGGTCAACAACACACCCTGCAGACTCTCTGTCTCTAGGCTGTAGATCATTTGGGGCGATCAAAGCGTCAAGTGAACACCAGAGGAGAGAATGCAGTGTTACATTCAGAACTATGGCGTCAATAATGGCTCACAAATCGCGCTGGCAGAATGTTGTGTTGAGCACACACCAACAAAGTCGAGCACGCATAATCTTGAGTCGAGTGTGCACACTGACAAAGTCGCGTGCACAGAATGTTAATTTGAACATGCAAAAAGTTGTTTCGAGCGCGTGGACGTCGTATGTCGAGTGTGCAGAAATCTGTCTAGCACACTTTGAGTTGAGAGGTAAAGGCAAAACCATGGGCACAATGATTGCAATGTCACAAGAACTGAAATAAAGCTGCACATACAACTGCTCAGATCTA
>JAODUE010000585.1:0-13151 GCA_027564755.1 Amblyopsis hoosieri
CCCCCCCCCCCCCCCCCCCCCCCCCCCCCCCCCCCCCCCCCCCCCCCCCCCCCCCCCCCCCCCCCCCCCCGCCAGAGGACCTCAGGCTACAGATTGAGGGGCATTAGTTAGCTTAATGAAAAGAACCGCGTGTAGTATAAGTGTGAGTGTGCGAATACGAGAGAGAGAGACAGAGAGCGAGCGACAGGGATTTCCCCACTTCCCCAGACCCCCAGAAGCAACAGAGACGGTCGGGGGGGGGAACCCGTATTCCACAGCATAGCAGGGTATAAAATGAACAGGATTAGACTCAGAGGATTTTAGGGAAAAGTGTGCAAATGTTGGCTTATCACCCCCCCCCCCCTTAAATCTCAAAAACACCTAGTGGGAGAGTGAGAGAGAGAATGGGAGGTAAAGTAAGAGGAAGAGAGAGACGGTTCTATAAAAGAAGAAATAGGAGACACATGGATCTCCAGCCTACATGGACACACTTAATTAGCTGACACCGTCGGGAAGGCGGGGGGTTCTACCCAATTAAACAAAAAGGAAGAGGGTTCATTAATAGCCTCAACTCAACCAAACTAAGACCCACAACATTAGTTGAATTTATTCAATTAAATTAAAAGACCCACTACAAAATATAGCCAAATTTAAAGATAAAAACATAAATGTAAACGTAAAGGTAACAACTAACACAAATTAATTCCAGGAATTAGAATTTAAGCAGAACATTTAAATAAATATAAAAACTGTTATATAATGTGTTATTTTTCTTGGGTAAAAAACAGGTGGATCTGTGTGTCCAGTAGAGGGCAGTATTTGAAAAGGACCAGCCTATTCTCCACATCATATTTTTACTACTGAGAAGTTCTAAACCTGACACCTACTATCTGATTCTGCTATTGCCAATGCTTGTGGCATAACATATCCTAAAGAACAGAACTGGAAGTGTCATCTCAAAACAAAAGAATAAAATAAAATATAAAAACAGTTCAGACGTGTAGATCATAAATAGTTAGTTGTAGACTGTTTCAGTCATTTAACTTGAAATAAAATGTGTCTGTGACATTGCTGTGAGTTTAAGATGGATCTTAATACAACGCAAAGCAATGTAGTTTTAGACAGAAGTGCAACTGTCTTTCATTGTAAAGCAAAAGGCAATATAATCTGAAATCCAAATTACATTTAGTGAAACATCTTATTAATTCAGTTGATGCATTGTTACGACTATACCAAACTCCACATTTATACCAGAGCCCACATTTTAAAAGCAGTAATTTTTGCTAACTTGAGCTCAAATCAAAACAGAATCGCTCTGCGGTCCTTCGAAATGCACTGTGACGGAAAGCGTAGTGCTATGGCTTTGTGCTATGGCGGTGTTCGTCACTTTGTTTATGTTCCAATTTACGGAGCCAGGGCTGTGTAGAAGAATCAGATTTTTTTTTCCAACACGCACAGAGAACGGTAAGATAGCGAAATGCGATGAGATATTTGTTGAATTTGATCAAAGGTGTATTTAGCTTGCTTTAGCTGACTATACCTTTAACAGAAATTAAGGAGAATAGAGTTGCATCCGCAGGGCCCACAAAATGCAGATATGGACACCTTAAGAAGTTTCTTTTAGAGCAGTTTTTTGTAGAAGTCACGTGTGTGTGTGTGTGTGTGTGTGTGTGTGTGTGTGTGTGTGTGTGTGTGTGTGTGTGTGTGTGTGTGTGCGCGCGCGTATGTGTGTGTGTGTGTGTGTATGCATGCGTGCGTGCGCATGTTTTGTTCTGATAAAACCAAACAACCATGTTTTCAGTGTGCTGTGGGAGCCCTCCACACATTCTTAAGATCGTATTTCAATCTTCAACGCTCCTTGACCTGGCCTTCAGTATGATGAGGTCACCATGGTCCCCGCAGTCCCATCTGCCCGCAGCCAGAGCAGTTGCCAGACGTAGGCAAGGGGGGTAGAGCGAAAAAGATGGCAGGACTGGGGGGGGGCCATATTGGGTCAGAGAGCGGGACTACGGGGGCGGCCCTATTGGGTCAGAGAGCGGGTCTACGGGGGCGGCCATATTGGGCCAGAGAGCGGGGCTACGGGGGCGGCCATATTGGGCCAGACCTCTGCCGTCCAGTTACCTCGTCATCAGGTCGGTGTCGGTGAAAAAAGGTGAAGGGGTGGGCCGCGTTGCCGTGGTTACAAAGCCCTCTGAGACAGCGCTGATGAGATGCAGCGGTAGCGGAGGGGATCTGGGGGGGATTAAGGAAGCCGGCGTCGGGTCTGGGAGTGACAGACGAGTGCAGGGGGAGATTGGGAGTGATTTGTGAGGTGATCTGTGCAGATATTGTCTGTGTGTCTATGTGTGCGTGCGCACACACACACACACACACACACACTTGTGGATGTACTTGAGCAGACAAACAATTCCTTTAACAGGGCTCTGAAGGATCAGCGAAGGAACAAGGCAATTGTTGTGGCTCACTCAGAATGCACACAGACAACCCCACCTGATGAAACCAGACCGCCTAACGAGGCAGCCGTTAGAATAGCAGTATCTGCAGCATGTCTTCACCGCGCATGCTCCTTATTTAGTTCACTGGACTGGCTGCAGCTCCGTTGTCAGAGATGATGTGACGTTATTTACTCAACCGCACTTATTTAGGCTAACATCTGGTGATGCGCGCTCATTTCACACTTGGATAAAAAGTGGTTTAAACGCTGGGGCCATGTTTCCATGGTGAGGACAAGCAGTTCTGTGTTGTTCTGTTGGCCGAAGTAAGCGCGCCTGCACACCAGCGGCGGAGATCGGGCCATTCTTGGCATTCCGGGAGAGAACGGATGATGAGCAACGCCAGAGGTTGGGGCCTAACGCACATTAGTCACGAAGGGAAACTCCGTGACCTTTCTGAAACACCGGTGCCTCACCACTTTCTGGAATAAATGTCACCTGTGCACCGGCTTAAGCTCGTGTGTCATAATAAGCGATAAGCATTTATTGACATACATCGCTTTGTACAATAGAATCAATATAGAATGGAATTAGCCACCCAAAGCCAGGCATTAAAAAAAAAAACATAATCACATAAATACATATACAGAGTTTGAGTTTGTGTGTGTGTGTGTGTGTGTGTGTGTACAGTATATAAATAAAAACATTAAATATACGTATAAAACATGTAGGCAAGCTCACCTATGAGGCCATGAGAGCAAGAGACACAGAGCGAGAGAGAGAGCAAGACATCAATAGAGAGCAATGGAGAGCTTACGTATGAGGCCATAGGAGAGGAACTTGTTGACTGAGGTGAGGGCGAGGCCCGTGATTGGTCCGGTCGTGTCCTCTGAGCGTACCACCTCCAGAAACGGCCTCAGGAACAAGTTGGGCTCCACGTCGGAAAGCTCTGCGGAAATATTGGGAGGGAACGGCTGTGATTGATCCGTTCAAAAAGCGTACAATGTCAGTTGTAAAATCACTGAAATGCACTAGAAGGCTTTTAAATCAGGGTACTCCATTTGTAACAATAAGAGTTGAAATAAAGTTGGCGAATTATATCTTGCCGGTAAAAAGTAATCTCAAAATTCAATATTTAAGACAAAGATCACTCGTATGTAGGTCACACTAGTAAGGTTACACAGAATTACAGTGCTTAGCTGGTACTTTCCAAGACACATGAGCGGTGCTCGCAGCGGTTAGGATTTTAGCAGTGAAATCGGGATGCGTTTACCATCTAGATCGCACCACAGTGCCACAAAATACAGCACTATTACTTTCAAATATCCCTAATGCCCAGTAATCTCACTTATCGCAGCAGCAGGGGCCCCTCCCTCTAAATCCACACCATGTGTGAAGGGCAGACGTTGCCGCGTGCCTGGTGCTTGTGGCATTGCTATTTTATGTTTTGGCCACCAACAAAGCAGTGCACACCACCATTTGATGTATTATTGTGTGTGTGTGTGTGTGTGTGTGTGTGTTTAAAATGTGTACAAATATCTATAAAGCTTACAGCTCTGGAAAGAATTGAGACCACTACACATTTTATTTCAAATATAAATCTATAAACATACTGGGGGGAGAAAAAATAAACAATATAAATACATACATTACATCATGTAAATAAAAATGTATCAACAGTCACGCCAGAGAAAATGCTAGTGCTAATGCTCATGTTTTCCAGAGCTGTATACACACACTGTCTGTAGCAAACTTCCATAGTGTACAGTACATACATCAGCAATGGTAATGTTTAGAAAACACTATTGGGCATCAGGCAGGACGCAACATGCGCTGCTTCTGCAGACCCTTCACACAGGACAGGAATGTGCAAACCGTGTCTCTAGGCAATAAGGATGCTACACTAACGGAGTTTGAAGAAGAGGCTCCAGCTAGCTAAAGCTACCTGCTGCTATAGATTTTTATAAGAAAACAAAAAAAGTCTGTTAATATTAATATCCAGAATATGGGATTTTAATATCCTGACAGATTAACAAACGGTTCACAAACATAATAAGTAAGATATACGTTGAAAATTGTACTTTTTAGTGAAAGTGAAAAATCAGCAAAGTTGATAATGTACTTGTATAATATAAACTTTTCCTCCATTTTCTCTTCCATGCCTGGCTGACTGTGTCGCGTCTATTGGCCGGGCGAGCACTCGTCACAGCGCAGGGAGCTCCCTCAGCGGCAGGCCCACGCTCCTCGGCGCTGCGCACAACCGCCGTTGCGCGGCTCAAGCCATAGCACCATAATCGCTTTTCAGAGCGCCGTCTGTCAGAAAAGGCCTCAACTGGCCTGGTGGCCCTGGTGGCCATTTTGATATTTGTCTACCCCGATGCCCCTTGGCCGGCACACTGTGTTGGCCTGCCCACAAACACACCGGAGGCAGGGTGATGTGTGGACTTTAATAAACTCTCCCCCGAAGATAGTCTGTGTAAACAGTGCCAGGTGCCCTCAAGGAAAGCGTGTGTGTGTGTGTGTGTGGATTAGGGGAAGGGGCAGCTCAATAGGGATTTAGCAGTGAAAGGCCTTGCAGCCTCCTCTGCTGGTCAGTATATGGGGGAGGGGGAGAGAAGAGAGAGAGAGAGAATTAAATAAGATAATAGAACAACAAACCCAGATTACAGAGTTGCAAGCTACTGTAAACATTTGTGTGTGTTTTTTTTTTTTTTAAACACCTATTGTTAAAAATGTAACTGGACATTGTAATTCAGTGTAAATTGTGTAATTTTTCCATGCCTCAGAAATTCTGTGTCATGTTCAAACAGTGATTGTAGAACTCTTGTCTAGACTTTGCATCTCCTGTGAGCTTTTTCTCTGAAAACACACATGCAACATTTTAGCATAATATCAGGGCGCCTGCCAAATGGTTCACATTCGCGGCCCGTATTCGTGTAACATTACAAGTCTGGACGCTACTGGGTAAACCTTAGTCAAATGGCCTGGAAGGTGAACTGGGGAGGTCTCATTCCAAGTGGGAGAGAGTGACACTAGGTCCTTGCTGATAGGGCAACAATAGGCCTGGGCGAGCATGTCTGCAGGCAAGAAGCTTCTCAGCACCAACCCCATGATGGCTGGCATGTGTAGAGGAGGTTTTCTAGGGCGGTAGACTTAAACTAAACTAAAACACTGACAATGACAGAATCCACATAATCACAGAGATACTGATCAGACTGGGAGACCACCTAAGGCAAATTCACCCCGGTGTGCGTGTGTGCGTGCGTGTGTGCATGTGCGTGGTTTCAGTTTCTTCTCCGCCCCCCCCCAAAAAGAGGGTCAGGAGGGGGCAGAAAAACACAGGTAAGAACAACAATGGTCAAATCATCGGAGTCATGCACATGACAGAAGTGTTGTGTCCAAGCGGTACGAACTGCAGCCATACCACGAGGATTAGGGCCCTTCTAGAGAACACTCGGGCTGCACCGCCAAACTTCAAAGAGGGCGGGCAAAGCGTCCCAACCAATTTTCCATGTGCCCCGCGTGCATTAGTGAGTGACACACAATACGCCTGCGGCTTGTTTGGAAATCAAAATATGGAATAATTCGGAAATCACAGTGCTCCCTTCATCGGCGGCCAGGTCACGGGACTCGCTTCCAAAAGCAAATCTTGAGGACCGCTTCTTAATCTGCCGTTTTCTTTCGGTCTCGTGAAAACTGAGCTTTTTATTTTTTATATATATTTTTTTAAATTTGTGTCAGGTGGGTCAACGGTAAGTTTATTTAGCGGCATTTTCAAGACACTTACAAATTAATTGCGCAAGCAACATTGTTAAAAGAGACAGTTTGAACAAGAATACCAATTTCAATCAGATTATCAAAGACAAAATGCGTATTATTCGTTGATGTATGAAATCAGCAAAAAAAAACTAAACAAAATATATAACCGCTCCATCAGCAAACTTTCTCCAAAGAGGTCTTGGCACCGCTCCCATTACTTTAGAGCGCGGGGGAGGAGACACGTTAGCACGGGTGGCGCTCAAATGAATCCGTCAATAGATCCTGATGAAGACTTCATCAGAGGTGATCACCTTGTAAGTGCCGCGGCTGCGTTACCAAAGACCCCCAGATTGGAAAACTCAATTGTGTTGTATCGATCCGCCCGGCCAATCGGCAAACAGGGGAGGGGAGTGGGGCAGGGGGGAAGGAGAAGGGGAGGAGCATGGAGCACTGTCCGTGGCCACAGCCAATCCTCTTAAACAAAAGGCTAAATACGGGCTTCTGTGCCTGGGCTCAATCTCCTGGCCTTGTGGAGTGTGGTGAGACAAATAACGGACGGCTGTGGTGAGACAATCACGCTGTAACCAGGTTGACCTCTGGCTGACATTGACCAAAATAAAATAAAAAAAGAGCAGGATTAAAGAGGCTTGCCCCCCCCCCCCGCGGGGCAGCGCTTCGAGCACAAATTCACAGTTTGCGCGCATGGAAAAATCAGGTTCAGGTAAATAATAAAAATAATAAAAAGGTTTGCAGAACGATCCAGGATTCACCATGAGCCTAATCCTACCTGCCGTGACCATGTTTGCAGCTCCGCAGCACCGCAGAGAGAGAGAGAGAGAGAGAGAGAGAGAGAGAGAGAGAGAGAGAGGGGGCAACCAGCCGTGTGTGGCTTAACTCTCCCAAATGACCCCAGCAGAGAGCAAGGGAGGAAGGGGGGGGCTGGACCTTTGGCCCCCTCGAGAGCCTTACCTCAGGATAAGGGCCGACTCAGCAGAGAGCAAGCAGGACACGGCTCTAAACTCGTGCACATCCATTAGCAATGAACCGGCAAGGAGCTACAACACAGCAGCAGTGTGGAATCGTAACAAAGGTGTAACAACAGCAACTAGATGTTCACCAATCTGACAAACTGTTTCAAATTGCTGGAAATTATCACAAAGCTAACTTTAATGTCCTCTCCTCGGAAAAAAACTGTCCCGCTTTGAATTTACTTACATGTGGATATTTGAATACTTTTTTTTGCAATGAATACGTACATTAGAGATGGCGTCAAAGTCTTTAAATCACCCTTAACCCTCAGTAAAGTGAATCGCCGTTAGAAAAGCAGCTCTTTCACCCACATACATGTGGTGCAGAAGTGATAAGTATTAACATCATGGCCAGCATGTCAAAGCGGCAGAGGATTGCACCCCAAGCGTATTGGCAGAGAAACTGAGTAGCTTCCTTGTCCCCGCTGTACGGGTGAAACAAAAGGACATGTTGGATGGTGGCCACGGAGCAACACAAGAAAGTTGCAGCGTTTAGCCGCGTAAAAAGCAAGCGGTGGAACACGGAACACATGCTTTCAAAGCCCGCAAACCCACCAGACCTTTGTGGTAGGAGGAAACAACGGCTCTAGAACAAAGTCCGGCATTGAGGATCAATGTTTTTGGTAGATTTAGCCATGCAGTACGTATCATTCTCTACTTAATGGGTCTCTGTGATATAAGGTTCGTAAATTGTGTTGCGTTAATGTCCCAACCGGAAGAAATCTTAATTCCGCGTGAGCAACGCATTGCGCTCGGCAAACAGAAAGCCAATTTTCAAAACTATGCAGTGAGCACATAAATATTATGGGTGGTGGGGTGGCGGTGGTGGATTGTGAAGGTAAGCGGGCAGAGCTATTCACAGCAGCACATGATTACAACACCAGCAATACAAACACTACACACGGGGGCCGCCGGGCCGCTTTGTATTTGCTTGATTAAATCACAAAGGGGGCGAATAACTTAGTTAGTCAGCCGCCTATGTCACATACTTTACATTGTCACACAGGGGCCACGGCCGGCCTAGTCTAGCAGAGCCAGCCTTCATTTGTCAGAAGGTCTGGGACACGGCGCTGGCTAAATGAGTCATGAAGACCTGCCTACTGGACAGAAGAGGTGATTTGGTTAACGATTCACGACTACATAACTCAATGGCCAAGATGGACATTGAATTCACACTGAGGAATTCATTGGGAAGCTTAACGACAGGAGTCTGGCTGTCTGCAGGTCATGTAAATGTGTTAAATAAGGTGGCTACGTTTGCCGCTTAAAATAAATGGAAAGACTGAAATGAGAAAATAAAGCACTACACTAGCATCGCAATTGACCTTTCCCAAGCCCCGCCCCTTTCACTTGTCCTACCTAGTTACTGTAACTAGGTAGGACCAAACGCCATAGAAAGCTACTACAGCAAAACAGACGGATGGTTCCGTCAGATAAAACAAAATGCTCAAATGTTATTGGAGGACGTGCAAAAGGGGGCGGGGCTTGGGAAAGGTAAATTGCGGACACGTGCCGACATGCTTACAGGGGTGTATGAAACATTCGGCATAGAGCTGCTTATGTGACGCAGCGGGGGTCAAAGGTCAAAACGTTGATGTTATTGATCAAAACCGCCTCTTCGGCGAGAATCAAAAGCAAATGAAAACCGCGGAGAATCCTGCCGCAGGTGTTTGACACACGTCAACGCTCTTCTCCAGCCTCTCTTGTACCCCCCCCCCCCCAACTTCTCACACCCCTCTTCTCTCCCTCGTTTTATTCACCTCTCTTCCTCTCTCGCTCCCTGTGTTCTCCGGCAGGAAATTGGCAATTAGGGTGTAGCTATGCTATTGGAGCGCTGTGTGGTCATTTCATCGGAGGCCACAGTGGTATTTTGAAAGATGCTCGAGCGAGGCCCCCCACATCACCTAAACAGGCAATTTGAAAGCCCCCCTGGAGAAATTAAAACTTTTCCAATTGCTTGGGAGGATGGGCAGCTCATTCTATGGGTTGCTGGAGTGAATCTCCTGGCAGGGCGCACTGAATATGATTTACATTTGTAGATACTGTACAAGTACACTGTGCATTTGTCAGGGGGTGAAACAGCTAAATGTGGGGAATGAAAAGAAAAAAGAAAAGTTAAGAACTGTGGAAGTTTTCAATCTAAAATCAAAACGCCTCACGCCACCATGCTGACTGATCCATATACACATAATAAAAATAATAAACTTCCTTTATCTTCTCTTATCACATAAGCAAATCAAAGACCACACCAGTTCTTCTTATAATTATATGGGCCTGACAGAGATGATTTCAAAGAAAATATGTACAGTCACACGGTTGCCACTTGATTTAAATTGACAAAACACACACACACACACGCACACCCACACAATCAAACACACACACACACGCACACACACACACACGCACACACACACACACACAGTGAGTGAATGATATTGCTCCCGGCGACCCACACCCCACCGCCCGTCACCTCAGCCCGAGGTACGCTTGGTTTGTCACGGGGGAGCCTGAGATATTGAAGGTGACACTGCTAAAGACCAAGCGGGCAGAAGCCACCTCTGACCCACGACGGGCCTCCTGTTCAAACTGCCCTCTGGACTGATGGTCGGGACGACCTGATCTGGAGCGAGCTCACGTCGCCAGCGAAACAGAGGCTTTGACATCCAGACATGCACAGCAACCGCCATAACAGGAAGGAAGGAAGGTGTGACCGGAGAGATTGGAAAAACAAATATGGAGCTTTGCAATGCATTTCAGTGGAACGCTTCCGGCCCCTTACAGTAAGTGGGCGTGTCACTAACGGCTGTTAGCTGTGGAGGCCGACGTAGGCAGCGCCCAGACAGCTACATCTGCCATGCATGGCCTGGAACAAAGTCAATTTGCCCCAAAGCGGTTTGCTGCCGTCGTGGTCTCAGATTCATCAGACGTAAGGTTATATGCTCAAAATGCCCATTAACGCACCCAGAGATAAATATTGGGCAATATAATGGTGAAATATGTGGACCTCCCCAAAGACTTGGGTCGTTCTGGTCTGCAAAAAGGGTGAAAAGTCCTAGCCTGGTTACCAGATGATAAGAACTTTGTGAATAAGGTCTGGCCACGCTCCACTGGGACGTGTTATCACTCATTGCCCCAGCTACCTCTGGGTAATTTTGGAACTATTGGACAGCAAAGAACCAACTGTTTTTATCGCCTCATCTAGATCTACCCAACATTTAGAAAGACGATCAACTTCAACGTCATCTATTGAGGATGCCTGTGCATGTGAATGTTAACAGGGTTTCCTGATCATCTCTGAAAAAGAACTAAGATGACCCCTCCCATTTTCCCCGGCCCCTTCCACAAATCAAATGCGGAAGTGCCGTCCGGTTGAGCCCTCTACGTTTCCAATCCCCAATCTTGATTCGTTATGCTGGCGCTAAACTGCTGAACAATAAAGTACTAAAACGTTTTGTTTTTTTAAACAGTAAATAACACTACAGATGCTCTGGCATCTGGAGCTTGAGCAAGTATTGTCGTCGTGGAACTTAAACATGGCAGAGATATCAGTACTGTATGTTTCAGCATGTAGGCACAGAATTAGAATCGACATGCTTTGACAGGTATGTGCAATCTGTTGGGACGTCCTTAGTTTGTTTTGAGTGTAAATCGCATCTCTGCCTGTGGGAATGTACTGTTAAGCTGAAACACCACAGACACAAGGCTATGTTTACACACATTGATTTGGAAACCAATTAGCCTTACTGCCTGTGCACACTGAAGGATTGCCACAGCATGCATCCACCTACAGTATCCATGTAACGTTAACTTGGATTCATGGTTATCATCATCGTCATTGGCTACTAATGTCAACACCACCCCTCCCCCTCTTCCTATACACAAGACATGGATACATTGGCACCAGGCACTTGATACGTGTCAAAGCTCCAACGGGTGAGAATACAAACAACGCAAGTTAATGTCTTAAGCCACCTTCATTGATTGACATTAGATTTAATGAAGTTTGTCTGCCAGGGTGGTTTCCACCAATTTGCCATTTGCAGAGCCTGCTAATGGCAAAGAGGATATATTATTGAATGCAATATACTGTAATAATACATAATAGTTCATGCATAACATTTAGCCTAATACATAATTATTACTTGCAGTTTCTGGTAAAGTGCTTGTCGGAAATACGTTTCACAGTTTATTTAGACACACTCACAATGGAAGAGCAAATTTCCCAAACTCACTCCCAGTCCATAAGAAGTGATTTTGAGAATTAAGAGTCTTTCCAGCCTTCTATTCAATGTCATGATCATCACATCATAGTAGGGCTGCTCAATTATGGAAAAAGTCATCATGATTATTTTGGTCAATATTGAAATCACGATGATATAATAACATTAATCATTGACTTTGGAAAGATGTTGCCTTTACTGCACAGTGAACTAACAGTGAAAACAACTTCAACTGTGAGATGTCTCTTAATACTTTTCATGTTGATATTTCACTTTCACCCTGTAATGGTCAAAAGTGAGCCTGCCATTCAGAACACAAGACAAAATTATAGTTTACTTGCAAAATGTAATTTGCAAAATAGTTTTTCCTCGATTATATTGTTTTTGTTAGGAGCCAAAATTGAACTCACGATTAAAAATGTGATTAACTGCAAAACCCTATATCATAGGCTGAAAATCTATCACGTGCAGTAAATAGCAAGACAGTCAACTTTGGTTTCATCTGCAGATTGTGAAAGTCCTTAAAAGGCATTAAAATGGCTCGAAAATTGACCAAATGTGAAGGGAGTTATTGAAATGTGCTCCTCAATTGAGGACTCTTAGTTAGAAACCACATAGGAATCCTTGTTAAAGCAAAAGCATATTCCGACTGCATGACTCAGTTAGCTAGCCCTGCCTAGGCCTCTGTACAGAGGCAGTAAATGCTCAGCCTTGCACCTGTTATCCTGTACATAAAATGTACTTTCTATGCTGCATGCTTTACTCGGAGGGCCGTGTTATTCCGGCGGAGAGCTGGCGTCTGGGCTAATGTGTTTCACAGGCTGCTGCCGCCCCAGTGATGGATGTACATGCATACTTTACGCTCTCTCCTCTTATAAATAACGGATGTTTTATCATGCCGAATTTAAACGCTTTGGTTAGAGAGAAGAGGAAGCATATTTTGCCTTTATTTCCGTGTGTGTGTGTGTGTGTGTGTGTGTGTGTGTGTGTGCGCGTGTGCGTGCATGTCGGATGGATGTATTTAAAATGTTGTCGTTTGTCATTGAGCGTTTTGACACAGAAATTAACACAAGCAAATCTGAACACTTGGCAAGCGCAGCACGGACAGATAGCAATGTCAGGGTGCTTTTCACCTCCTCATGGGCTGATATCCTACCCATGACTTTGAAATGGAAGAGAGCCGCCTCATTTTCAAACTGCTCAAGGGCTCCCCTGGTCTCTGTGTGCCATTCTTCAGCAGAGGTGGCATATTATCGCCTCGATTTACAGAAAGAAACATACATTACAATAAAAAGATGCGTGAACCCTTGATGAGCTCAGGGAGACGTCTTGGGAGAAGGGTGGGGTGGCAGCGTTGGGGGCGGGGTGAGCACGCAGGCTCTGCGTCGGGTTAAGCCAGTCCACTCGCCAGGATAAGTGGTCACACATGCCCTGCCATGGACGGCATTTCACACGCCGCCCCCGCACCCCCCTTGATGAGCACTTCCATCCACAACTGGCTCGTGGTAAGAGGAGAAGGGCGGGGGGGGACAGGAAAAACGAGGTTGAAGTAGATGATGTGGGAGGAGTCTGCGGCACAAGAGGGGGAGGGGGGACTACAAGACGAATGTGTGTGTGTGTGGGGGGGGGGGGGGGGGGGGGGGGGGAAAACCAGTTTTTTTAACAACCGGGGTGTTATAAACCCCACAACACCAAAACAAAAAAAAACACGGGGGGAAAGCCCCAACCCA
>JAODUE010000586.1:5000-13150 GCA_027564755.1 Amblyopsis hoosieri
AAGTAAAGCACCACTATCTGCATGTGTACAATCACAGCTCTAATTTAAAACATTTCATGACTTTGCTCCAAAAAAGGTTAAAAACCAACAGCTTATACTTCTACTACGCATGCAAGTGTTGGCTTGTGTCCAACATGATTGTCTTACAGTAATAGGTTACGGTTTGGCCGTTATAAAGCAGACGATTGACTCTTTTCTTCCAACCACCATATTTGCCATCATGAACTTTTCCATGCGCACTGTATAAATTAACCTTTGATGAGTCAATTAGTCTAAAACCAGAATTGCATTGCATGTCTGAATTGTTGTCCTGAAGGCTTCTCTAGGTATGTGTGTTTGGGGCGTTGTGACTAATGGGTCTTTTAGATGATCTGCTACATTATTAAGTATTGTTAATTACTGCAGGAGCACAAGTAGACAAGCTGTTTTTCAGACCTGAGATCTGAGAGTTCTGCCTGCAGGACACTTTGAGTGCGTCACTGCTGGCCTTTTATGCCCTGCAGGACACATGCACATGCACACGCACGCACACGCACGCACACACACGCGCACGCACGCACACACGCACGCACGCACGCACACACACACTGACAGCTTTGTGGTTAACCACGCAACGTTATGCTAACGATCAAGTCTACAAATCACAGATGCACACAGACACACGCACACAGATGTGCATACACACACAGACACGCACAGACATGCACAACCCCCCCCCCAACACCCACACACGTGGCAACATGGTGGCCCAGTGGGCATCACAGTGGCCTCACAGCAAGACGGTCCCGTGTTCGAACCCCGGTCGTCCCGGCCTTTCTGTGTTTCTGAGTGTGCATGTTCTTCCCCGTGTCTGCGTGTGTTTCCTCCAGCTGCCCTGGCCTCCCCCACCATTACAAAGCATGTATGTGACAGAGAAAACACCTGTACATGCACAGGTATGCACACTGTCCTGTTTTCAGTTGCACAGGCAGGGCCACAGCTATATGAAGTATATATAATGCATGCGTGCGCACACACTTTCTGCTGACATGAGCCTCTTCATTCACCATGTACACTCCCTCTCTCTCTCTCTCTCTCACACGTGCACTAATAGAGGTAACATTTGTCTTTTAGTTAAAGGCGAGGTCAGCTATTGCAGCTAAATGTAATGTTCACGTGAGCTCACAGCGATACACTGCAGTAAACATGATTAACTTCAGTCTACCGCTGTAATATGCGCTGAGAGTGTGTGTGTGTGTGTGTGTGTGTGTGTAGTCTTGACCCATTTGACACATCAAGCTGACATTTACACTGGAATCTCCCACCTACTCTGCCGCAGCAGCAATTATGTGCTCAGCAGGCAGCCCTCTCAGAGGCTATGATATTGAATGGAGGTGGCCTGCGTAGTGCGTACATGGCTGCAGTTTACTCTAAACAGAACCTTATAGATCAGCGGGGACCTGTGATAACAAGCTGTTTTGCCTCTCTTTGTCTGTGCGTGTGTGTGTATGCGTGTGTTTGCGTGCGTTTGTGTGCGTTTGCGTGTGTGCGTGTGTGCGTGTGTGTGTGTGTGTGTGTGTGTTTCTGCAGGAAAATGCTGTTAATGGGGACCACCTGTGGCTGGAGACCAGCTGTTCTGGAGACCTCTGCTATTTGGGAGAGGACACCTGTCAGGTCAAGACTGCAGTGAGTACACACACACACACACACACACACTCTCTCTCCCTCTCCCTCTCTCTCTCTCTCTCTCTCTCTCGTGATGCTCTTGTGCATGTCTCTCCCACTATTGTGTAAATGAACATGTTCCTCCCCAATTAAGTGTCACTGTGCCACAGCTGCAGTGGTCGAGAGTGAGCTCTGTGACTCCCTTCACGTTATCTGCAGTCATTTCACCATCCATTAGAGCTCATCTGCCCATTATCAGACCAGTATAGCAATACAGTGCGCTTCTGTGGAAAGGCACTGTACTGGAAACCTACACCATTTAAACTGGAAGGGTGCTAATATTGTCATGATTATGGATACAAAGCTAGATAATGGTTTGTTACAGTATCATGAGTGGTTCACGAGTGGTGAAGAGATGCTGTTTATAAATAACCCCTGGGTAAATTATGGCATTGGAGCACGAGATCATTTCAAGAGCCTGTTGGAGTATTCGCTTTGTCATCATTATATTTATTGTTGGATTATTTGCTATTCGCAATCATTATATTTCTTTCTTTCTTTCTTTCTTTCTTTTTTACTTCAGTTTATAAATGAACCACAACATGCAAATGTGTATTTTGAAAAAGGCGTTGTTTAAAAAATGCTGAAAATTAGTTCTGTGAGTTTGTCATCTCCATGCGGTCTCTCCTTTAAGAAGTCGGCGCCCCGGAGGAAATGTGCCGCGTGTAAGATAGTTGTTCACACTGCCTGCATTGAACAGCTAGAGAAGGTATCTTGTGCACGCACACACACACACACACACACACACACACACACACACACACACACTAAAATAAATGTGGTCATGGTAGTGTACTGTGTACTGTACTGGTTATAGCATGTTTGCACGTCTAGCTTTTATTCACTCTTTGTTAATACACAGTATGTCCACTTTCCAGCCAACAGATGGCACAAAAACGGTCTGCTTATCGAGAGACTATTGAGGGGCACTTTCATGCTTCAGAACATCTGTTCACACTTGGATAGCATGCGATCAAAATAGCCACAGGGTGGTGGATTTACACAGCCACTCTAGACAGTTAGCATTGCAGCGCCTTGGTACTTATTGTTATTCTTATTAGTATCTGTGCAATAGGTGCAGGGGTAGATGTTACCTGATAACCCGTGACCGGGGCAGCAACGCTTACAACAACACAACCAGTAGCCCGAGTGGCCACTTAACTTTTATTGGTTTCAATATTTTGTTTAATATCATATTTTGATGGCTACCATATTGTACGGCAACTTATTCATTCATATTGGTCACAAAATGACCTGGCCACGGTGGCTCGAGGTGCCAGTGGAAATCTTTATATTTTGATACTTTGGACACTTTGGATATTTAGCAGAGGCGCTCTGAGTCTAAACACGTTCATAGCCCCAATGCCCATGTGGTTGCTGTACTGCTGCACCACTAACAGGAACCGTCCAGGAAATACTGTCGCAACTGTAAAAGTACTATTTTGTGACATGGAACTATCTCTCTCCCTCTCTCTCCCTCCCTCTCTCTCCCTCCCACTCTTCTTCTGGCCAGATTAACTTCCACTGTAAACCAACTTTTAGAGAGGGGGGGTCCCGCTGTATGAGAGACGTAAGTCAAATTTGTAACCGACAAAAAGTGTGTGACTGTACTGCAAATGTGAGTGCGTTCATGTAAGACCGTTTCTGTCCAACCATCTCCTCTCTCTCTCTCTCTCTCTCTCTCTCTGTCTCTCTCTCTCTCTCTCTCACTCTCTCTCTGTCTCTCTCTCTGTCAACAGCAGAGCATGTTGAGGCATCACTGGGTTCACAGAAGAAGACAAGAGGGGAAATGTAGACAGTGTGGAAAGGTATTAACACACACACACACACACACACACACACACACACACACGAATGCAGAGGGTGAGCATGTTCTCTGTCTCCTCAGAGCTTCCAGCAGAAATTCTTCCACAGCAAGGAGATAATCGCCATCAGCTGTTCCTGGTGCAAGCAGGCAGTGAGTGTTCTCGTGTCTTGCTTTAACACGTACTGCAGTGAAGGGAAGCATGCAACACATTTCATCTGACACGCCCAGGGAGTCCATGTGTTTAAATCCTCTGAAAGGACACTTGACGTTAAATGGCCACGCATGTATGGGTTGGATATGTGTGCTGAGACATCTGGTGGGGTTTGTGGCACCTGGAAGTCAACACATTATTTTCATAGGAGAATAAAAAAACAAATCTTATTATCACTATTTTAGTTCTTCCAGTTGTCTGGCCAGCGGTGTTGTCTGATCATACATTAAAATATATATTCTAGTCATTTAGTCAAAAGATGGTGTAAAACATAATATTTGGATGGAAAGACATCATTTCTGGATTGTAACCAATTAACTGACCACCTATTTTCGTACTTACAGGCAGATAGCCAATCAAGTTAGGGCATAGAGGCTTAAAGCAAAGTCACATGTAGTGCACAATCATGCACTTGTCAGTGCAATGTTTTGTCACTAAAGTGTCTTTGGGCCACCTGAGGTTGTGTTTATTTTCTGCACCCTAAACTGTGTTTTTTTGAGCTCTAAACTAAATAATGAGACTGCACTGTGATGAGACACATAAATTCTGGTGTTTATTTTGACAAAAGCCCAGTTTTTATAAAAATCTGGATTTTCATGGTCTAAATATGGCTCTAAAGGTCATCTGCGTTAAAAATCGCCATAGACCTTGGCTGGTACACTCGGTCCGCTCATGCGTCATCAAAATCAATCGATGTTAATAGAGAGCTTAGTTTTTTTTTTTTTATACGTATGGTAGTCAACGGCAAGAATCTAATTATTCATCCCGTTAGAATTGTGACACGAAGTACACATATGATGTTTGTCTATTTAAAAGATAAAAGTCAAGATTGTTGCAGTTTGTTATTTTGTTTTGTGCGTAACCGCTGGCACAATATATGTATTCAAAATATACGTCATCAAAATATACGTAATCAAAATATACGTCATCAAAATACACGTCATCAAAAAATTATTTCTTCGGCACTTACGCGGTTTGTAATCTTACTAATTACGTATTTTCACAGTCTTAAGGCCGCCGCCCACTAGTGGCGTCGTTCTTCGGTGCGTCAAGGAATGCAACGTTCGAAAGGTAAAGTCAAATTGACGGAGGAGCTCAGAAACCTGCAGATATTCAATGCATGTTTATGGCTTGACGCTCAAGAAATAAAACAGCGTTCTCAACCTTGGCGTCGACGTGCGTCAGATGCTGCCAGTGGGCGTTTCCCCGTTAAAAAGAACTAGTTCTAAAACTCTGGCGTCTCTTGACGCTCGTCAACGCCTTCACTGGGCGTTGGGCTTTATACTATAACAAATGTATGACAAACTGTGACTTTTTTCTTACTCGAAAATGTTTCTTTGCAAAGACAGTCCACCACAATTTGTAACTGTCGCAAAACCACAACCGAGCGCTTACGTCACGGGTGTTCTGTCCAACTGTCACATTTGGCGTTTCCATTCAAAATGATGTAAGTGGCATGTCTCCTCTAGATAGTGTCTCTGCAACTACTGACATGAGATGTGCTTCTGCAGTTCCACAACAAGGTCACGTGCTTCATGATGCACCAGATAGAGGAGCCGTGCTCCCTGGGGGCTCACGCAGGCGTAATCGTGCCCCCCTCCTGGATCATCAGGGTCAGGAAGCCACTGGTATGCACGCACACACACACACACACACACACACACATATATATATACAGTATATACACATACACATACACACACACGAACACACATATATACTCACACAAACAAACACACACACACACACACACATATACCGGTACACGCACACACACACACACACACATACACATATACGCACACACACACACACACATATACCGGTACACGCACACACACACGCATACAGGTGTGTAGCTATGCGTGGCTTCTTCTTGCTAGCTAGGTGTCTCGTTAATGTTCCTCTGCAGCCTGGATGTCATCAACACATCACCCAGCACACCAGTGCTAGTTGTACAAGTCATGTAACTGTGATTCAAATTAAACGCCCACGCCGCACACACACACACACACACACACACACTCACACACGCACACACACACACAGCCGGGCCAGAGCTGAAGTCCACTGGCAGTAGTTTGTGACACTAATGTTCAGCGACACACACACAAGCACGCACACACACGCGCGTCCTATTATGATCAAAGTGACAGAGTGATCTGAACTGTGTGTGTGTGTGTGTGTGTGTGTGTGTGCGTGGGTGGGTGGGTGTGTGTGTGATTGTTTGTGCGTTTGTGTGTGTGTGTTTACCCAGAGCTCGTTTAAGAACTCTGCCAGAAGAAAAAAGCGGACATCGTTTAAACGCAGGACGAGCAAGAAAGGAATGGATGTGAGTATAACAGTGAGAGAGAGAGCGAGAGAGAGAGAGAGAGAGAGAGAGAGAGAGAGGGGGGGGGGGGAGAGAGAGAGTGAGGGAGAGAGAGAGAGAGAGAGATGGTTTGAGGCACAAGCTTCGAGAAAGCTCCTATGTGCAACAGACATTATGATTGTACTTGTATTTGAACAGTGAATGAGTTCTAGGAGGCTATCTGATCACTGTGTTCTTGTAGAACTCATGCAGATAAGATATATATGTATGGTGCGGGATGTACATTTGTAATCCTACCTGCATGATATAGTATGTTGTCATTGTTATTTTTCTCCCTTTCTCTCTCTTTCTCTCAATTTCTCTCTCCCTGCCTCTCCCTCTATCCCTCTATCCCCTCCCCCCCTCTCTCTCTCTCTCTCTCTCTCTCTCTCCCTTTCAACCTGCAGGAGTTAAAATGGCGCCCGTTCATGCTCAAGCCCCTCCCCTCCCCTCTCATGAAGCCCATCCTGGTGTTTGTCAACCCTAAGAGCGGCGGCAACCAGGTCAGTTGTCAAGGACACGGCCAGCCAGCAATGCGTACGCCATCTGGTTTCTGTCTGTCTCACTGTCCCTCTTTCCCTCCCACTCTCTCTCTCTCTCTCTCTCTCTCTCTCTCTCTCTCTCTCTCACACACACGCACACGCAGGGCACTAAGGTCTTACAGATGTTCATGTGGATTCTGAACCCGCGACAAGTGTTTGACCTGTCGCAGGGCGGCCTACGTGAAGCGTGAGTACCCTCCCTCCCACCCTACATGACCCTATCCTGCCGTACTCCTGCCCTACGCCAGGTTAGGCCACAGACATCCCATAGACAGAGAGACAGAATACTCAATAGAACTCTATGGGAGAAGTTCCGTAACGACCAAGGTGGCGGTTGCCGGGGTTGGAGTCACATAACCCGTCTCTCCACGCCAAAAGAGCCAATCGACTGCCTTGGTGAATTTTGAATGGAGCTCTATGGGATTATTCTGAAATGCAAATATGGCAGTAGGGAGGAAAATATCTAAATAATAACGCATAACATAATCCAAAAGAGCCAATCGTCTGCTCTATAGCTGCCAAGCAATAACCTGTTCAACCAAGCGTGTGGTTGCATTGACGTAAGCCACCTGCCTATGCAGTCTTCCTAAATAACTGCCCGGGGTGTTTCAAAGATGGCTGCCGAGTGGCGAGACTTGCCTATGAGGACTTTGCTTACAGTAGATCCACCAAACCTTTGGCCTATTAAGCCATTGGTGTGGCTAGACTGGTAGAGGTGTGAGTTTTTGACTGGTGATTGTATATTGTACAGTATGCAATTATTTCCCTGTGTGGCTCTCGGCCATAAATAACTGAGTGTGTTACAAAGATGACTGACCTGCAAGTCTGTACACTCTGATCTCTCTCTCTCTCTCTCTCTCTCTCTCTCTCTCTCTCTCTCTCTCTCTCTCTCTGTGTGTGTGTGTGTGTGCTACCAGGTTGGAGTTGTATAGGAAAGTGCCAAATTTGAGGATCCTTGCATGCGGAGGAGATGGAACAGTAAGATAGACAGCACACTGACATATAAGCACTTTTCTCTGAAAAAAATCTGCCTTAAGTTGGGCCTTCTTATTATTTCTGCCTGTCTGCCTGTCTGTCTGCCTGTCTGCCTGTCTGTCTGTCTGCCTGCCTGCCTGTCTGCCTGTCTGTCTGTCTGTCTGCCTGCCTGTCTGTCTGCCTGCCTGCCTGCCTGCCTGCCTGTCTGTCTGTCTGTCTGTCTGTCTGCCTGCCTGCCTGTCTGTCTGTCTGTCTCTCTGTCTGCATGTCTGTCTGTCTGTCTCTCTGTCTGTATGTATGTAATGTGTGTGTGTGTGTCAGGTCCAGATTGTCTGAAGACCAAGATGTCGGAGCTCCGTCTCTACTGTGACCTCCTGGTACAGCAGGTCCAAACTGTCCAATCACAGCACAGCGCTGACCAACAGGCTCCGCCCACATCCGAGGTAAACTACTATTAAATATAATATAAATATAATATAAATATATAAATATAATATAAATATAAATAAAATATAAATAAAATATAAATATAAATATAATATAAATATACATATATAATAT
>JAODUE010000587.1:0-13147 GCA_027564755.1 Amblyopsis hoosieri
GTACAAACTCATAGAATGAAAATGAAGAACAGATAATTAAAGCATAACAAATAAAGTAACATTTTATACTCTCACATCAGCTTTCATATATCACCCTTCATAAGACACTACTAGTTTAAAATGTGTGATCAATATTTCAACATCTTTAAATAATATCATGTCCCACCCCTCCAAAAAAGCAACTCCATATCCCCACAATGTAATAACCCAATTTTCTTTCTTAGTAGGGGTAGGACAGTGCGTTATACACAACGATGTCTGTCAACTGTGTCTTTGACTCTCTCTCTCTTTCACTTCTCCTGCTGTCTTTCATTGTCTCCCTTTGTCATCTTCCACATGTGTTCCAGTGCTTTGTTATGGTCGTGCTCGGAGGCAAATTAGCCTCCAAGCACGCAAAGATGACAAGTGCAGACTAGGCATGGTGTCTGTGTGTCTGTGGGCTGATGAATGATATAACCACTGTCTGGTCGTCCTCACCTACACCACTTAACTAACGCGGCTACACCCGACTACTGCTCTCAGATCAATTGTTTTCACTGAGGTTATAGTCTGGAAACCCTGTTGGCATTAGCGTTTTCACTGCCACCCTGCTGGCGGGCCGGGGATTAGCGTGGGTTATGGCGTTGAAGTCAAGCGTGTTTGGCATAGCTAGATGAGGCGATCAAAACGCCGATTGGCACAGCGCTGTCCAATAGACGTTAACCAGAGGTCAATGCCCACTAGGAGGATACACATCATATGGAGCGTGGTCTGACTATATTCACACTAATTTTAGGTCTGGTTACACCAGGCTGCCACTTAACCACCGTTAGTTTACACGGTATTCAGTCCACATATTCCTTCCGCTACATATCCCCCGCCCACAGCGGGATATCTATATTTGTCACTGAGCCGTCTCCCCTGAGTAAATGTTGATTGACACACCAGGGAGAGGAGTGATGGAAGCCAAATAATGTTGCCTCGTTTGTGTCAATAACACATTGACAGCGGCATAAATACCCGCCTGGAGGGCCCATCTGTGTTAAATGTGAAACATTAAAGGGAAACTGGCAGCGCAGATGAGCTTGATGTGGTGTGATGCTGTCCCGTGAGGTAGCCCGGTGAGACTGACGTATCCGAACTCGGAGCCCGTGAACCAAAGCCATGTTGCGCTCGCTTACGGTTTCCCACATTCATTCCGGAACAATTGGAATATTGAACAATGAAGGAAAGATGAAAGGAGGGGGGACAATGCAGCGTTTGTTGCCCATCTTGTCAGACTGTGAGAGAGCAGGGAGTCGAACCAACATACAGAACTTCTCAGAAAGCCTTTCATCTGCGCGTGCGTCTTTCCGTGTGGGTTTGTCTGTAAGTCTGTATATCATTTTGAGTGTGCGTTTTTATGAGTTATACACGTGCGTATTATTGTGAGGATGAATATTTGGCTGTGTGGCTATGTGGACTATGTTTATGCGTTCTCTGCCAGTGTTGTGACTCTGACACAGGAAATGAAGGGATGTTTGTCCTCAGGACAAGTCATTCAGAGCACAGATGAAGAGTGCAGTGCTGTTGGGAAATGGACGATTCACAGCAAGGCAGCAGAGACGATATATCTTATGGGCCAGTAGGAATGTGTTAACTCTTCAGTTACCAGCACACATATTCCAAAAATAGCAGTAGAATCAATTGTTGGGATTGTGAATAGTGCAACTCAGCCGTGATATTCACCCTGAACCATGACATCACCTCAAAAATAACTAGATACTGTATACAGGAAAAAATAATAATAAACCTTGCTGCAGCACACTGAAAATCAGTGAAGTTACCGGTGAACGTGTTTACATGGCCGGTGCTTAAACAGTGTGGTGCTGTACTATGCTGCTTAAGGTCATTGGCATAATCTCTCCATTCAGAGATTCATAGATTCACATCTTAAGTGTGGCTTTAGACACAGAAAAACGAAATCATCTGAATATTGTCATGGAAACAGAACGGACTCGCACTATAAAATCAATAGCATACAGTATATGATAATGAAATGTCTGCTTTCAATAACCTTGCTCACGTCAGTATTCACGTCATTGTCATAGCTACTGCAATCAGTTTCCTTTTGTCTGCTGGTGGAGAAAACAGTATATTCAATGGAGAATTATAATTGCGGAGAGATCATGTGATCTGGTAACACTTCAGGCTGTGCATTGCTTGGCATATTCCCTCTTAATGTTTACACTTGTAATAATTACTTCTCTAGGGTATTGTTCACTTCAGTGGAGTTCTGTACTAAAACAGAAATTGAAAAGTAAGAAAACAGTTGTTTAAGGCAAATAAGAAATGTGTGCATGCCAATTAGCGAGCGCGCACACACACACACACACACGCACGCACACACACACGTACACACACACGCGCACAAACACACACACACACACACACACACAGCAATACACATGGGCAAATACATGCATAACCGCCATGAGTGTTCCCACAATATGAAAAGTAGGAACATATGTACAGTATTTTGTAGTAGGCATCAGTGAAAGACTTACTGTAGTAAGTATGTTGATAACTTACACATTTTGTCAAAGGATACAACTGGTTTGTAAATTTCGAGATTGTTACAGTATGGTACTGTAAAAGCATTTTGCTACATGCAAGCTATCACTATAGCGATATAAATCTTGAAATATAAACAGTGAGGTCCCATTGATATTTTCATACTAATTTACCTTAGTAAGAGCGCAGATATATCTGTCTGTATGTGTTTACTAAATGTAATTATTTTTACAACTACACAGTATAAATACAGTACAGTATAAATGCAGAGATGTGTGAGGGGAATCCAGGTGATTCAGTTCACATTAGGGCTGAACGATTTTACCTCAAATCCAAATCACGATAAATTGAACATTGTACCTCGATTATGATTAATGAAGGTTTTTATTTTGGCGTTTGATTTGCTTTTGTTTGAGTTCTGCTCCATGATGTTTCCATTCAGTCGACTAGACCGGCGGAGTTACGTGAATACACCATAACTATAAATGCGGTAGTATTCAGCAGCTTTTGTAAAAACTAAACCATTAAATAATAAAAGCTAGAGAGTCATAAATATTAGCTTACAGAAAAAGATATTGACAGACAAAAGTTGTCTTACCCTGCTGTATTATCCTGTAGTAGGCAGCCTATGTTTATCATTCACGTATGCATTTGGAATCAGTGTGAGTTTCCTTTTCTCTACTCCACCAATTATTGTAGACTTTTTTATCTACTCTGATTTTTTAGAACCATTATTCCAGAAATGGTGTTTCCGTAGGAATGTCTAATTGAAAGACCTACCAGACCTACTAACAGTAGGTGTTAGAAAGCCACCTTGCTATATAGTAAGTTAATTTAGTTGTCTGTCACGCATTATGAGTCTGTTCTGCTCTGATAAATTTTTATGTGACACCACCTGAGCTGCCATGTTGCGAGCCATTGATGTGAAGTGTTGTTTTGATTTACGTCTGTCGCGGTTGATACTAATGGTAATAACAGCAGTGTTTCTCAGTATGCTGCTTGGGATTGTTGAGTGCCCCGTGTCCACGCGTCCTCCTATTTACGTTACGCTTGATTGAACAAGATTTTAAAAAATCAACCGACATAGGAAAATTACGTCGGTTAGATGTTCTGAATGTCGGTTTCGATTACTTACTGGGTTAACCGGCAGCCCTAGTTCACATATAGGGTCAGTCCACTGGAGTCTTATAGGGCCTTTCTGTGACTGTCAGAGCACCTATACAATTAATGCATATACCTACAGTAACAGTTTACTGTATGAGGGAATACAGTACTGAAGCAGCTAACTGCTAGAGATACACTGTCAGGTTCACACAAGCCTGATGAAGTCTTACTGGTACGGTACAGTATACTTCCTGGTAAACCTTTTGCATAAATGACCATGTGTTCAGTCTGCTCATTAGATACCAGAATAACAGAGGACCACAAAACACTATGGGACCAAAGCCAGACCAAATGAATCAAAGTCAGATGTCTCCAGATGACTCATTGTGCTGTGGTGTCCATGCCCTAGACATACCTCCCTTTGATTGACAGGTCCTTCACAAGTGAAATGACGCTTGGCCTGTGCATTGTGCACAAAGAGAGATGTACCCTTTATCTATGAACTCTAGGAAAATGAAGGTGTTTTACATGTGTCTGGATTAATGATGGGATGTATTTGGTACATGCTGATCTTATTGTCTCAATACAATATAGAAAATGTTTGTGTGTGTGTGTTTATGTGAGTGGTGGCAAAGGAATTCAGCGAATGCTTTGATATTCAAATTGGATGCCAGCCTGTCGTTCGTCAGTGTTATGGCTCCTCCGGCACTGATAACATTCACCTGATGGGCGGGGAAGGTGACTGATAAAATCATCAAGATAGTTCTGCTTCTGTAAGGTCTGGGCAAGTTCAACACCAGCATTTGTGTCAGGTGGAACACACTACAGTATACGCACATCCGCTTATGCATGCACACGCAGCGACACGCAACGACTGCTTTATACTGTATTACACAGGCAGCTATAAATACTGTGACAGTTTGGAATGAGGCTTGTCCACACACACATTGTGTTTCTTTGCAGTGACAGCGTGATAGAGAACGGAGCTCGGGACATGTACAAATGCTGATGCGTATTTTTACATATAGCGTACCACTGAAAGAAAAACACAAATTCAAAGACAGGCTGTGGATATTGGAAACACTGCGTTGCATGATTAGGCTTATCAACAGCATATATTCAAGCCGGCGCGCTAGTGTTTCATTCCTGTGTATTATATCAACGGTTTGCTGATTGCTGCAGATGGCAGTGTGCCAACAGCACCCAGAGATTTAGGATGCTGGCTCATTTGCACAGTATGTATCCCCATTAGACCAGAGATTAGTTGCATAAGCTGTTGCCATCAAGTGATTACACTGCACATAGCATGTCTCTCAATAGCATCGATGGTCATGCCATGACAGCCCCTCATCCGGGCAGACTTGGGCTGCATTAATACATAACAATAACACTAGGGCCTCTTGTGCTCTTACAGTATATTATTTACAGGATTATTCCTATGGCTACCAACCCGTACTTAATAGATTTGGCATCAATCAGATCTACCGTAGACTTACTATAATGGAAACAGGCCAGTGACATGCACGGTGTATTATGTTTCATTAACTGTAGTGTGGCACCTCGAGTCAGTATAAAAGACGACTCGACACCAAACGGTACGTTTCACCCTTTATTATAAGCTGTTGGGTTTAGCTCTCTCCTTCCGTGGTAGCTCCAGGGGTTTGTCTTCTCCCTCCTGTTCACTGCAACACACAGAGACAGGTGATCAGAACAGTGTACTTCCCTATGTGTTGCTGCCGCCGGGACGTAGTTGATACCAGTTTGTCCTATAGTACTTATGGGTAGAGAGTAGCCCACTAACCTCCCCACTTGCTCTCTCCTGATCAGCTGGAGTCTGTGCTTTTTATACTGTTTGTCTGGGTTGGGTTGATTAGCAGACGAGCCACACCTGGTGCTCCTCCACTGAATATGCCAGCGGGCTGGTATGTAGCGTCCCTCCCATACGATTCCTCTCTGTAGCTGCGTCTCCATTGTCTGGGAGGCGTCCAGGACGCTACAGTAGGTTTTATTTTTGATGTGGTACAACAATATATTATCATTTGTGTCAACGTTGACCATTTTGGATGTGCTGCCCAAATACTGTAGAAACTACCCCAGATATCATGGAAATGCTTTAAATGACTGCCTGGTAATTATGGGGTATACTCGGTAAGGTGTTAGAAAGAATGTGTTAAGTCAGTGAACAGTAGAAATGATTGTAGAAATGATTGTCATTATTAGGATAGAATACAAACATTTTACAAATCAATTTAATTACAAATAAAGTTTTAAAATCACTGTAGTTCTAAATGTAATTACATGTTACTTATGGGAATGATACTTAACCTGACATGCCAGATATCTGTCTGTTAGCCTCATCCATCTGGGGAGTTGTTGATTGAAACTTTTAAATGGGCAGGCGCTTTAAAAAAAAGACTTGGCAGGTGATTGGACGAACCTGTGAACCAGCATTAAATTCATTCAATTGTCGGGAGTAGAGTGAAAACATATTTTCCATTGGGAAAAGCCTTTGCTCTTCTAATATATTCTAATATGGCATCACCTACGTTAACCTCTGTAGGACCCACCATTGTCATTAACGAGTTGTTCTCAAGTTGCCTTCATCACACCTAAACCACGCCCATAGCTAATAGTACGACGCTGTTTGGTCAAGGCCCGTCAAGAAGCATCAGTAAATATAAGATCAAAAATGCTAATAATTGCCCCAGTTTATTAACAGTTTGAAAACAGTGCAAAACACTAATTGGTTATAACCAGCTAGTTGTGATGCGTGGGTCGTGATTACAACCCACACCAAACCGACCCATTATGAGATCCAACCCGCACCGCGCAAAAATATGCGTTCATCAATCACCCGACCCGCAAACCGCCAAATTGTGCCTGTGTAGCAATGGCGACATTAGCGAGGTAGCTCTACCGATTTCTAATTTAATGCAAGTTTCAAAGGGACATAGCTTACACTGGCGCAGACAATATTGCAGGGCAGAGCCACCAGTCTGTCTCTGGAGACAGGTAGGCTACGGCCTTGCTAAATGCCTATTTCATTTTTTTGTTTACTCTATCCTTATGCTACACTAGCATAAGAACGGTACACGACTGCATAGCGCGTCTGCGTATATGCCACAAATAAACTAAGCTTACGTACAGTAGGCCTAACCAGCTTTATAATTCGGTATGGCTAATGCAGAATATTGACAGCCAGGGCATGAGAGGCTCACCGCCACTAGTGCTTTTGCATAATGCGTGCTCGTGTGTGTGTGTGTGTTTGAGAGAGCGAGGAATAATCCCAGCTCGCACACAGTGTTTCAGTATATATTTATTATTTGGTCTAAATGTTGCTTTGCAGCGTTTGACCCGACCCACCCGCACCCGCAATCTTTTCTGATAAGCTTATCCGAACCCGCCGACCCACGGGTCATCACCACCAGCTGGAGTGCAAGCCTGTCCCACCATGATAGCTCCTCTAGGCCCTAGCTATAACCTGGTTGAGGGGTGTCCCATTATTAAAGAGAAGGAATCCATCATTGGGAAGTCTTGCTCTTGTTTTGGCTTTCTCAAAGGTAGACTATGGTGTAGTGGACAAGTGTACAGGTTGGCAACAGAGCATAGTGCTTTCCAGCTGGTTTCTGGTTTCCATTGATTTTATTTTTGAAGCAAATTATACTATATCTGCCTTGTTTTCTAGCTGTCTTTCACCTTCACTGACCATCAACGACCAAGTGTCTCTTCCCCCGCGGCAGAAACGGAAACCATTTTATAAACTGTAGTAGTGTCATGCGAACCACCTCAGGGAAAGCATTAGGCAGCTTTGAAGCAGGGGGTAAACTACTATGTTCAGCTGTCACTAGAAGTCGTGATGGTCAGTCTTAATTATAGTGCTCCAAGCTCTTTCAGGTCTACAATTTTGTTTCATCCTACCCCCTGGCCTCTCCAGTACTCCTTCTGCAGATGGACAGTTGCTCTAATTAGACCAACAGTGATTTATTTCTCCTGTGAAGATCTACACTTAAAAGGGAAGCAGTGGGTTCTGTGACCTTGACACTGCAGACAGTATAGACAGTATAAACATCATCATCTGTTCTTCACAGCTATTCCTAGCCGCCTCTCTGTGTTTCCAGCCCCTCAAAACAAATACAGTACAGATATTTCTATAGGTTATCTCTCATGTCATATACTGTATCTTTGTGATCTAGAGACATCATTGTCATCATATAGCTTGTTTCTCACAGAATATGTACCAGCCTTCTACGCATCTTCCCCAAACATGCAGTTTACTTAGAACAGACAAATATTGCATTTCTTGGGTCCAGTCAAATGTAAATAATAATATTTGTGTGGATTAATGACAGCACAAAGGCCATTTCGTTCAATTTGGTCTATTGTGTTGTATGTCTTCCTCTGTACAAGGTTGGACAGTCAACACAGGTGCTGCACACACCCCCAGACCAGGTTACTGTGAACTCAACCATAACACACTTGTGTTTCAACACTAATAAGGGTTTTTGCCAGCTCAATTGAAACATAATGGAAAGGATTAGATGCACTCACAGGCATTATCCATAAAACAACTCTGACACGGCTCATTGTGTTAGCTCAAGTAGCTAAGAAAAAGCTTAAATAAATATGATTCTATAGATCTACAGGGGACAGTGAAGCACAAATATTTCCTGTGCTGACTGAAATGATCCAGTGGCTATTCTCACATATGACTCTCTGTGCATTCAGTGTATCCAGTTTGTATATTTGTGGTATTTCACTTTCTGGTCCAACTTTAGAGCACTTCACTGTCAGTGAAGTGTGGAGAAAGAAAGCTTAAGAACAAAACAAACAGTGTCTAGGGCTCAGCAGATAACCATGGTTTGATGCTTGAAAAGTACTTGAACATTGTCAAAATGCAAATAAAACTGAGGCGGCGGGGGGCGGGGGGCACTCTGTGTGCTTGCGGTGTGTTTGTCCGGGTCTTATTTAAATATGAGCTTTGGAATCTAAGCTCTTGCCCAAGCACGGTGGGCTTCCGAGGAGGCGTGGCAGGCTCATCATTCACGGTAATGACCCAGTGCAATCATAGCAGTGCCAGGAATAGCACCCTATATTTACCTTTGATTTCACACACCCTCCCCTACTTGTATACAGTAGCTCAACCAAAGTCTTCTACTATCCAAGATCACCTGAGTAAAACATTACAAGTGTTTTAATTGAGAAATAAGCCGCTTAAGCAGCACAGCAAGGGTGTTTTGACTCAGTATAGTGGCTAATATACGATGCCATATTGTGACCTTTATCCAGTTTAAAGGCAAATCGTGCAGTGCAGGGTGCACCGCATACGCATGCCGTGTGTGTTTGTGTGTGTGTCTGTGTGTGTGTCTGTGTGTCAGCATCCATACATAATTTTGTGTGTGTGTGTGTGTGCGCATGTTAGTTTGTGAGGCATACTGTCACCACTATTGAGGGTAGAAGCGAAACTGGAATGAGGATTTAATGTTTGGTTCGCTCGCTGGAAAATGTCTCACAACATCCAAAAACATTGGCCGTGTTTTTCTTTAGATAAAATCAGCAAGCCCTGCTCCCTGCAGAATGTGGAATTATACAGTACAGCAGAAAAGAGAGATGTGTTAGCTCACGTCAATGTGCACAAATTATGGAATTAATAACTTAGCAATGTTTATAACATCTTCAGAATCTAATTGCGAGAGCTTTGTTCCTTGCTAGGTTTATGCAAGGTTTGGCCTGCGTCTAATGTCTTAACACAGAAAGATGAAAGAATAGGTCTTCAATTGTCTGCTTTACATTGTTGTAGTAAGCAGGACCCTCATTCATATAATGAATGAGATGATATAAATCACCAAATCAAATCCCTTGACCCACAGCTTGAGAGCCATTGGGTGAGTACACAAACAGCTCTCTTTCCAAACATTATGGAACATAACAAGAATGAGGAAACCTCTCTTTTCACATTGGGTGTTAAATGTACCCCCGCATATCTGGAAAATCGGAAAATGTCACGTTCTGCCAAGGGTGTTGAGGGTGCCGTTTATTGGGGCACTTGTTCTTTTTCTCACAAAACGTAGTTTTTCTTTTTTATTTTTTAACACTTCCATTAAGGCTCCCAGACAGTCCTTATAAATGTTTAACAAGGGCAGCTTTGGATTGCATCCCCTCTCTAGCATTTGTCAACCAGGCTTCCTGTTGTACTGGCGAGTTTATTACAGGGCTGCCATAGAAATAGCCGGTTCATCCGAGGTCGTCCGCAGAGCAGCCAGATATACTATTTTCTCTTGGTCATTTATTGCTGTTATGTAACTCCGCAAGTTACTCACACTGTGTGCGAGCTGATACCATCTATTGGTGAAGCATTTACGGGGCTATACCGAGCCCCTCCTCCGGTCTCCATTTCTGCTGTAATCATCCCTTCCTTTTCATTTACTGTCATCTCTCTCTTTCCTTCCTCTCGGTGTGTGAGGGCCTGTGGCATCAGAATGGCTGCTGCTCCTCGCTTGGTCTTGCCTCGGCCCCGGTGCATTGTGGGCCAGCGGCTCCAGGGTTTCCCCTGCTGGTATTTATAGACTCCATTCGCTTATCACCAGCTGACCACGCTCCCCACCCACCAATTTAGCGTACACAGCCCTGGGATGTCAGGAGACCACAGGCTCTGGCAGCGCTCCCTCCAGCAGTCCCAAGCTAGCCAGGGCTCCTTCGTGGCTCCGCCGTGGCTCTCATTCAGCTCTGGCTTTGACTGCGTACACACTGCCTTCATTCACATCCTGCTGACTCAGCGTCGCTGCCGTCATTTTAAAAAACGTTCTATTATTACTCACGGTATGGCTCACCGTGTGGCTCTGGTGGCTTCCCCCGCTAACCCGACTTTGGGTTCCTCTCAATACTTTGTCAATCATTGCTGACCTCCTCAAGCATTATATGCTAACAGAGTGCCATGTCTGGGGCTCACAACCATGGATGTATTTTAGGAACTCACAAACACAGGATAACATCATACATCAACATAATACTGTATCTGTATACTGTATCACAGGTCTGAACAGTAATCCACCCTGACCTCGATAATAATGTGTAATCATAATCAGGTCATTATTCACCAGTTATTCACCAAGGCAGACACCCAGTGATCTGAAAGGTTTGTACTCACATTTCTGAATGCGTGACAAACAACCAGTGTGGGCTAGTCAAGTCTTGTTACAGAGGCACTTTGTAGTTTTTACCCAGCGGTACCCAGAGTTTTACTGTGTATTTTGTCTAATTAAATCATGCAATAAATTTTCATTCAGACGTGAAAGAATTTGCGGGCGAGCAGCACAAATTACAGGCGTAGGTTGAGTCCCTCTAAGGCAGTATCAGGGTGTAGTCGTGTGTGCTGTACGTGCGGACCTGAAAGGGCTGAACTCATCTAACATGTCATGGAGCAAACACTAAAACAATTTACGACACACGAGACAAACAAGAAAACTCTGCCCATCTTTAAAATGGTTGCAGGGAGGGAGAGCGAGACAGAGAGAGATGGAAGGACACACTGAGCCACTTGAATGGGATTTAATGGAACATTATTAACAGACATACGAGTGGTTTATCTCTCGAGGGCTAATTCAACTTCACTCTGGTCCTATTGTCGGCTCTACAATGCCGTTCTGATTATGAGCCGGCAGAGTATTTGTTTTACATTCAGCGTAGCAGCTAGTCCAGATGAGGGCTTGAGTGCGGTGTGATTGTGCTGCAGCTACGCAGCGTGCAGCTATACGTGTCACAGCTAGGATTTAAACTCACAGCCCCTAGGTGATGGGAATCAAGTCCTCCATGACCAGCTGGTGGTCTGCCATGAGCTGCTCTCAGATGGACCCGTCCACTGTAGCATACGTATCCCTCAGGTGTTGAAAACTAAGAGGTAGTGGAAGGTGTTCACTTGAGACTTCCTGGCAGCAATCAGCCTGTGTTCTTGCTAGTTTCTTTCCAAAGCCACAGGAAATCAGGGTGAATCCATTAGCAGGGATGTTTTAGCTGGCTCTCTCCCCATTCTGTGCTCCAGTTCAGTGGGAGAGAATGTCTGCCCCCCTGGGCTTGTATGACAAGGGCAGAGGAAATGGCCTGGCGTTAATGGCTGCTTTGATTACTCTGCTGTTGCTAATGTAGCCGACATGAGAGACAAGAGGAGGGTGAGCGGCGACAGGTTCAGCCCTGACCAGAGGGAGTCAGGCGGGGGGAGCGTCTAGCTGGAGGTGCCTGGTGCTGCAATGGGCTCACAGTCTGCGACATGGACACAGGTGTTGTAGGACACGCACACACACACATAGACCCATGCAGATATACACACACCCACACATACACGTGTGTACATTCTTGTGTAAGTTTACCCTTCACAAGAGCTAGCTCGTGGTTAAATTAACACAGATTAAAATGAGTTCACGTTCAATTTAGTTCCAGTTAATTATTTCCGTATATTTGTTAATTTTTAATTGGGTGCTCTGCTAATTCATAAACAATAATTCAATATGGACTGGCTTCAGGACTAGGCCTACTGGAAACTATGCTGTCTGTATTGCCACTTACAGTATATATCCTGCAGGATGGGTTTGTGTGATATGTGCAAGGAATCATGGGTAGTGTATTCTAGGAAGTAATGCTGCGTTTGACAATAGTCGGAGGTGGGAAGTCAGAACTGGGAAACACGTCACTTAAGCGTTCAGTACAGTTCTTTACTGTACTTAACAGTTCAGTAGGTGTTACATATAGTAGGTGTTACATACAGTACAGTAGGTGTTACATACATATAGTAGGTGTTACATACAGTACAGTAGGTGTTACATACAGTACAGTAGGTGTTAGATACATATAGTAGGTGTTACATACAGTACAGTAGGTGTTACATACATATAGTAGGTGATACATACAGTACAGTAGGTGTTACATACATATAGTAGGTGTTACATACAGTATAGTAGGTGTAGGGTTGGGTATCGTTTGAATTTAATCGATTTCGGTTCCGATTCCGGTTCCGCTTATCGATTCTGGTTCTTATCGATTCCCGATTTCGATTCCATTCTTTTTGGGAGAAGAAATACAACATATTTCATGATGGAAAATTTCCTGACTTTTCATTTAGGCTATAATCAGTCAAATCAAGGTCAATGACTAGTGTTGGGCAAGCTACATTGAAAATGTAGTGAGCTGAGCTACCAGATACTCTGTGTTAAATGAAGCTTCACTACACTGAAGCTACCCCCAAGAGAGATGTAGCAAACTAAGCTACAGCAACACGGCAAAGTTAGTTCACTACATTTAAGATATTTTTTCCCCTACATTTTATTGTACCAACATTCAAAAGTGTAAGTCAAACATACAAATAAACAGGGCAAAACTGTTCAGTTCAACTTTTTATTAAACAATAAGATGTGTTCTCTGCTCTCACTGTTATTTCTACCACGTACACTCAGTCTTGTCTTTATTCCCCCTCAATCCCCTGCATCAAAGTCTCAGGCATCAGCACAGTGATTGGTAGGCCTAC
>JAODUE010000589.1:0-13147 GCA_027564755.1 Amblyopsis hoosieri
CCCCCCCCCCGGCCCGTTATCCTTTTATCGCTTTATCCCGTTATCTCACGCTCGCATCCAACATACCCCCCCCCCTCTCTCTCTCTCTCTCTCTCTCTCTCTCTCTCTCTCTCTCTCCAGTCTGGTCTGGACCCAAGACTACTTTCCCCATTCACTTCCCCTTTTACTCCCCCCCCCTTCCACACACTCCCCTCTTCCTCATGACATCTACTGAACCCCCCCCCAGCACTTCTTTCCAGTCCCGGTGGACTTGGTTTCAGCCCGCCTCAGCAGATGTCTCTAAAGCTTGGCATCGGGGCTTTTCCGCAGAGTTCAGTGCCTCGCTCGTATGAGAATGCGGTACGACGGGCTGCTCTCTCCTCTCGGCCAATTAAACGACCCCCCCCCCCCTCCCCAAACAATACAGCGATTGAGATGTTGAGCTGAGTCTGAGCCAGAAGGAAAGGGGGGGGGGGGGATGGTTGGCTATGAAAAGGCGCAATGCAGCGAAAACCGCATTTCATGTCGCCGCTTCAAGATCCTAGACGTACAGAATACCCCAAAGGTGGCTGCAGCGGTGGGAGGCTGTGATTTCTAGGAGGAAACCTTCTTGCTAGCTAGCTGTCCACCGGCCAGCCTCCCTTCGCCTCTGCTCCCCCGGAGTTGACAAGCTGCCACGCAATAAATAAATCATCAAAAAACGCCTGCAATGCGGTGGGGCTAACGCTAACGCTGTGTGGTTCAGCCCGCCCGCCGGCTAGCTAGCTAGCTAGCTAGCCAGCCAGCCAGCGCCCGGATAGAAGACCGCATCTTCCTCCTTCCTTCCGCCAAGGCACGGAGGAACAACAACAACAACAACAACAACAACAACGCCGCCGCCGCCGCCAGCTACGGCTGGCTCTTCTGATTCACAGACGCACAGCTTAGCTAGCTAGATATTATGCAGATGGATGCAGCTAGATGCTTTGCAGCAGAGTAAGAGCCGAGACTGGATGGGAGGCAAACTTTGAAAGGGGGGCTGGCTGGCTGGGGGGGGGAGGGACCTTGAGGAACAGCGAGATGAGTACCACGCGTGTGTGAATGACAGACGCAGAGGGTGAGAGAGAGAGAGAGAGAAAGAAAGAGAGAGGCTAAGGCTGTCAGCAGAGGAGCGATAGGGAGGCCTTAGCAGGGAAGAGAGACAGGGAGAGAGAGAGAGGGAGGGAGGGAGAGAGAGAGAGACAGGGAGGTTTGCGTGGTGGAAGACTGAAAGGAGGGGAACCCAGAAAGAGGGAGGGAGCGAGGGAGAATTTGAATTGTGTGCGTGAGCGAGGCGCGGACACAGGCGGCCGACGGCTCATGGTCCCAGTGCACAAGGCTGAGAGGAGGAACAGAAGGAGAGAACGCCGAGAGGGGGAGTTCCTCAGCAGCTGCTCCTCTTAGGATAGACAATGATGGGGCTTTACTACCCTGCAGTGCTACCGGTAAGTTCTCTGACGACCATGCGCTTTCATGCTAGCAACTTGGCTTAGAGGGCACTGCTTCTATCGCGGAGATCTGGGGGGGGGGACACAAATAAAGCTAATGACAGGTAACGGCAGTTTTTTTTTTTTAACGTGACGCGGCTGTAACTAGCATGCCGTTCTGCTGGTGCAGTTTGTTTTGATAGCTCCGTCGTAACAAGCCACCGGCAAGGCCTCTTGTCAGATAGTTGGCAGAGCATCTAGTTATTAGGGGAGCATGTCCCCGTAGAGTTCCACAGAGAGTCCGAGATACACGCTGACACTTTGAGGGAGGAGGGGTCAGGATGTTTACAGCGGCCGTGCGCCGTAAACGTACCGGAATTTTACATCGCCGCATTTGGTGCGCTCGCTTACCAGTCTGGCACGTACGTGAACAAAAGTGTTCGTTACGCCGCGCTGCCATTGAAAGCGGGCTTGGAACGTTTTTTTTATGCAGTTGCCGTTAGGTGCGAATGCAAGGCAACTTTTTAAGCGTGATTGTGGGTGTGGCAGTGCTGCTTTAGTGAGAGACAGCCTGCACATGAGATCTGTTCTCTGGCTGTGTTCTGACATGTCCTGGAGTTCCTAAGGCCCCTGGGAAGGCAGACATACCGTAGTGTATGTGTATGGCAGACCTCGGCATGCTGTCATGCTGACCCTACGATACGCCACTTTACATGTGCTCTGTACTGTATGCCTGTGTTGTGTGTTGTGCGTGCACTCGTTGGAGAGGCAGTTGTCGTGGCCGTCCCAGCTGTCTGTTACTGTTAAGTGCTCCTCTGTGTCTGGATTGAGAGGGGCAGGTGTGAAGCCACTGTTGTTGCTACCCACTGCTGCACACGTTGGAATGGGGGAGGGTTGTTATATGTGCAATGTACAATATAGTGTGGAACACCCGCCCCCATTCACATCATACACCAAAGTCCAGTGCATACTCGCATTCACGCATTAAATAAACACGCATGCTGCCGGTCAAGGTTTTGTGCTTCTGCGGTCTTATTGGTTAGATTGTCCTCCCGAGCCTATTTTTCTTTTTTCCTTTGTATAAACTGCAGCAGGTTTATTTCTATCGTCCTCCCACAAGCTGACTCTTCTCTTACTATTATTCCTCCTCTACCTGCAGGCTAGGACAGCTGTTAGCGCAACACACTCCTCCTCCTCAGTAGGACTGACAGCAAATGGATAATGGGGGGTGGGGAAGGCACTAGTGGAGGCAGGAATGCATATTATAGGTAGCCAGCAGTCTGCTAAGATGGGTTAAGCGTATGTTTGCCCAATTGTTTAGCTATTTATTTAGTTCTTTTTTTCGTTATTTTTTGACACCTCTGTATAGAAAATAATCCGCAAATATCAATACGCCGTGAGACCTTTTATGGTTATGGCTTATTTCTTATTTGTGGAGCCACTCGTCGCTCATTCTGCAATGTAAAATGTTAATTCTCAACGTTTTCCAGCCTGGCCTGTCTGTCACCACAGCCAGATGTGTCAGAATTGACCCAGTTGACTTAATCAAGTGCAGCATTGGGCAAACCACCTGAGGCCTTCTAACACGGGACACAACCAGGGCTGCACCATTAACCGCATCGCCATCGGAACCACGATGTGGCGTTGTGCGATTATGTAACCGCAAAAGCCTGCGATTATTTATAACTAATCTTCACGCACTGCGTGCATGCATAACCTTGCTGCATGCAAGAGCAACACCCATAATAAAGATGACCATCAGATATTGAGATATAGGTCTCCTGTCAATTTAGGCCCCCCTGCCTTGAGAAGCGCAATGCGTTATATAAACCACGCCAACCGGGGGAAAGCTCTAGAGCTCTTTATTTGCTTTGCATTGCGTGAAGGCGGCTCGTTGCCTGTCTATTTCTTTCCCTCCTTAACGGCTCGGTTAAGATTTCCGTGTTCCGGCAGATAGACAACTCCGTGTCTTCCTCGGAGACTCTGTTACATATAATTATTTTGAAAATGGATGCAAACTAGCATGCAGATGTTGAATTGATGCCAAATAAAGAAAAAAGCACTGTTTGATGTCATTTTGAGATCAGCGGCGTCGCAGAAAGGTAGGCTACTGTGTAAAACATGGTTTGACTGCCCATCCTGAGAATGGGTAGATTTCCCGAGTGGTCCGTCAAAGTTACGACCGCTATGTCCGTGGCACCATGCAAAAAAAATAACAAAACATAAAAGCACGATTTGATCCCCACATAAGGGCATCAGGTCTTTGGTAAAGCCAAAACACAGTTTGTAGCATTTGGTATTTGTATCATATAAGGGCATATTCAATTATTCCTAAATCCCAATTTACTAGCCTATAGATTATAGTTTGATGGGCTGGCAGAAAAGCCTTAGATTTTGTATTTTACATAAATGTAAGATATATCATTGAGACTTTATTTAATTCCATTGAATTGCTAAATAGCCTACATATTTCAAAATACACCTAGGCCTATTACTTATGTTTACTTTTTTCTTTGCTAATTGGCTAAGTGGTTTGATTTGACCTTCTACCACTACATGTCACACTAGGCGCACCAGCATCAATTAATTATCTGCTTAAGAAATACAGTAGGTACTCCTCTAGCCTATATAGAAAGCCCAGTGAAACCATAATGATCTTGTACGCTTCAGTTTGACTTTGCCATGAGAATAAGTATTGAGAGGCTTCAAATAATTGTGTCTGTGACCAACTTACCATTCAGTGTCATACTAATAGCTACGGGCGTTGACAGACTGATAGTTCATCCTATCAACTTCTAAGTATTTTTTTGAAAGTTAAAACTGTTTTGATGGACTGTTTCCAAGATGGACTTGTGTCTATAAATCCATGTGTCATGTCAGGTTACTATATTGAATATTTGCATACAGTATTTAATACTATAGTACAGATCACTTTTAAGATTTGATAACAAAGGAAACTTGTTAAATTAAATTATGAGAGCTGCTTACTATATCGCAATCGCAATATTTGACAAACTAATCCCAATTCTACTTTTTGATCAAATTGTGCAGTCTTAGCCACAACCACCTGCCCTGCCGAAGTGTCCTCGAGCACAATCCGCCTCTCTGTACACAAACAGAATAAAAGCATTATCAATGACGATGGAACAAGACCAAATGTGGTTCACTATTTAGCTGGCTAGTTCACTATTGTTGGACTGCTTTTACTTCTGTTAGTTGCCCTCTTAATTAAGCTAAGTGCTTAATTAATGCTTAATTGGCCCATTAATTTCATACAATGCAGTGAGAATGTATTTGTTCATTAATTTGTGCACATTTTGAATGTAGAGGCATTCCATGTAGATCCAGCAAACCTGTAATAATATGATAATATATCTTTTTTTGTGCGTATCAAGTTTATTCACTCAAGACAACAAAAAAATAAGCCATTTCACTACGAGCAAAGCCATCATTAGTACAGTTTAGAGGTGCATGGTATTGATAAAATGTGATATTGCGATATTGATCATGAAAATTGCAATATTGTTATTATTTTTGATATTTCTAAACATAAGTAAAATATATTCATATTAAATATTCATCACATATCAAAACAACACATCTTCAACTGACAGTCATATTGGACTGGTACATCAACAGTAATTCCAAGCTACCGAGGAGGCATTCCTCTTCGATCTCTATTGTGTCATTAGCTTCCTCAGCCACACATCCTACTGTTCTGTCTAAATCAAACACAACTAAGCCAAACAGCCAATGGACGCATCTCTCCACAAAATACACTGAATATTGCACTTCCTGCTACATGTTCGATATGATATTGCGCAACGTGATATTGCGATAATGATACAGAGTCGATATATTGTGCACCCACCCTAGTACAGTTGTTGAAGACACACTGAAATGACACTCTGGACAGAGTCATATTGTTCAACTGGAGGACATTCAGTACAGTGCTTAGATTTCCCTAGGTGTAGCTGTCAAAACTGTCCAAAGCCTCAAAAGACAACCAGAGTAGACGCAGGCCTTATTCTCCAGAGGTTCAACTCTCCACTCATAGAGTATGTGATTCTGGACAAAGTAGCAAGGCAGGACCATGGCATAACACGAGGCATCACAAGTAAATGTATGGTATGTGTAACATTTTTGTCTTAACGAGCTCTCCTTTTTATTGCTTGCCAAGTTCAGGGCAAAGTACATGTATGGGCCTCTTCTCCTGCAACATTATATTAGCGCCACACCTCTCTGCTTTAAGGAATGTACCCCGCCCATTGACCCTTGAGGGTGAATCTGCAGTACATGTAAAGTATTGGCAGACATGAGCACGCACACACACACACACACTTTAAATATGCCTGAATCAAGAAGTTGCTCTTGTTATCCAAAAATGCGGAGTGTGCGAAATTGCATTTCAGTGCTCGTAGCATTATTTATTAATGTGTGCACTACACACACGCATGCACGCACGCACACACACACAAACTGCACTCAAAGTGCAGAGCAGGCAGCATTAGTGGTCTAATTCACTATGTGACGCCAGCTCTCCACAGGATTATACTGTTCTCCCACAGGCTGTCTATGCCTTGAGGCTTCAGTATTGACCAACACTGACCTAATACTGCTGTCATCAGCAGAGTCACCACAGGCCCAGTGGCCACACAGTGTGATGTTGGGAGTGTGGAAGTGTGCGTTCACACACACTCTCTCTCTCTCTCTCTCTCTCTCTCTCTCTCTCTCTCTCTCTCTCTCTCTCCCCCCCCCCCTCTCACACACACATGGTGCATGGTTCTGCTGCAGTGCAGTCTTTTAATGTGTGTGCTGCTGTCTATAACAGCCCTCTTCCCCTGCTATGGCAAGCTGCCTGCAGTGGTGGAATGCCCCCTTGCTACTGTCTTGAGTGCACCTTGGCTTAGACGGCTGCAGAAAGATGCTGTTTGCTGCCTGCTTATGAATATAAACCGGCTAGCTGGGCGAATGAGGATCTTCAGAATAACAATAATACGAAGCTGATGGTAATCACGGCTCACAGATGATCATAGTTTTCTTCTGGTCCGCGATCTAGCGTTGCCTTTTACTGGAACGGCACACATCTACCTCGTGAGGTGTCCGTGATGGTGACCTCATGATGGCAAACTGGAGCGCTGCGGTAGTTCTACTCCCCAACACACATGGCATCAAACCTCCAAGCTAAAGTTATTAGAGAACTAGGCGGAGGGTTGTGTGTTTGGACTCGACTCTGGTCTTGTACTCTTCATTTATCAGAATCACTATCGGACATCTCTCTTGTTTGAGCTGAGAGGTTGCAAGTTAGTCATTCATGAACCTTCCCACAATTTACCACGTATTACATTGTAATAATTGATATAGCAGCAAACGGCTATTTTCTATGTAAAGATATAGGGGAGTAAATGCGTCTTGAGCAAAGAGTGACATCACACTCCGTGTGTGTGAGTGTGTTGTAATCAGAGCTCCTCTGTTCTTTGTTTACATCGCCGGGCTGTCCATCTATTGGCAGACAAGATCATACACAGTTCTTTCTCTCTCTCTCTCTCTCTCTCTCTCTCTCTCTCTCTCTCTCTCTCTCATGGTGCATGGTTCTGCTGCAGTCATTCATTAACCTCCCCACAATTAACCACCACCATACAAACAATTAGATTATTATTATTATTGATATACAAGCAAACAGCTATTTTCTATGTAAATATATATAGGGGAGTAAATGCGTCTTGAGCAAAGAGTGACATCACACTCCCTCTGTCTGTGTGTGTGTGTGTTTTGGTATATCTATTGGCAGACAAGATCATGCAGTTATTTTAACATATAATTCTAGAAATATGACAGCATATTATCACACTCCTGATGTTTTATTTTTGCACGGTTATGATTTCACATTTTGCATTACCATTGCATGGATATCGATTGAGAAGTGCAACTGTGCAAAGGTATGGAAGTGTAAAGCCAAATGGACTGTGAATAAAAACTCTACTCTACCATGTGTATGAAAACACATTTAGGAAAGGCAGTAAGTATCTAAACAAATCAGAAATCTGGACAAGATTTCTTGTTATGTTGCTTTCTGGCTCAATCCATGCTGTTAAATAGGTGATTACATGGGTATAATGATCTAGATGTTTTTTGTACCATATTTTACCAAATTAGGTAATAAAAGCATTCTACTCTGCACTTTGGATGACATTTTTGCAGAAGCATTTATCCAAAGTGACTGTCAATGTTGTATGCCGGTGTGGCTCATGTCATGATGTAACCTTGGACCCTTTTAGCTGGGACTCTGGGAGCTAAACACCTAGACCAGTAGGCCAAGCCATATATTATTAATGTTACTTTGTAGACCAGTAGGCTAAGTCTTTAGGTAATGTTACTTTGTAGACCAGTAGGCGAAGTCATTAGTTAATGTTACTTTGTAGACCAGTAGGCTAAGTCATTAGTAAATATGTTACTTTGTAGTGCATCAATAGTTATTATGTGATTGTGGTTCGTTGACTAATGGATATCAGTGTAATTTATATAACGACGATGATGAGGACTGTCAAAAGCTCACAAGCTGTATGTCACAAGTCCCAGTAGGGTTGACGCACACATCTTATTAATGACCTTGTTCTGCACAGAAAGATGAGGGATCCTCTTGTCAGTACAAATTATGACACATAGCCTATTTAGCTTAAGGGGAAAAATTACAAAAATGTCCCTGTCACCGGAGACTGCAAGTGATGCATGCATTTGAGTGTGTGTGTCAAATTCCAGGTAATTTCCAAACTAAATGTTTCAAATTGGTGTATCTTAAGCTGCTGTAAAAACAAAAAAAATTACCTGTTGATTTCATTGGTTGACCTCCTGGAAGTAGCATCTTAGTGTTTCCACTCAAGACAAGCCTTATGAGTAGATGGGCGGTGTTTGAGCAGCAGAGATTGTAAATGGCAAGACAGGGGTTGCCATAGTAGGTTTACAAGGAAAGACAGAAGACAGCCTCTGGCTTTCATCAAGCGTGGCAGGCTAGAATGAAGAAGGGAGAAGAGAAGAAGAGTAATGATGGAGAACATGACTTCAGTAAAGGATGGCATAGGGGAAAGTATAAGATGAACTTACAGTATTTTTACCTCAAGCCAAGCTTTCAAACCAAAAGATAAAATGCTCTACATTCTCTTGAGTGGCTATGATGCCCCTGTCCATCGAGAGTCACTAGTTTCACATTCACTGTGTGTTAGAAACCACAGCTGTTTAAAGACTAACATAACTATATGTGAGTGTCTAGCGTAGTGACATAGGATGGATACATAGGTTTATGGCCAGGCCAGGTGGTCTATGTCAGGGGTTCCCAAACTGTTTTGTGCCAAGACTCACCTAGAGAGGACAAATCTATTTAGAGTAACTTCATTTTCAAACTTAGCCATTTTAGCTAATGCTAAAGCTGTGTGCGTCAAATATTTTTGAGCAAAGTGCTCTAGAATCACTCACTCCCACTCAGTGACCCACTTGTAGGCCCTGACCCACAGTTTGAAAATCACTGGTCTATGTGGCACAGGATGGATACATAGGTTTATGGCCAGGCCAGCTGGTCTATGTGGCACAAGATGGATACATAGGTTTATGGCCAGGCCAGGCGGTCTATGTGGCACAAGATGGATACATAGGTTTATGGCCAGGCCAGGTGGTCTATGTGGCACAAGATGGATACATAGTATGCCACAGTGCATTCAATTAGCAATCTCTAAATAACTAGGCTACTATGCTCATCGTGGACTTTACTGTTTAACACAGACGTTGTTTGTGCAATTAACAGCTTTATATGCCTTTAACATTAACAAGACTACAACCACACTCTCATGAACCACTAAACTAGTAAATATCCATTGTTTCCAGACAGAAAAAATATAAATATTTTTTAAATACTTTTTTCTATAAATAGACTGTTCCACACTGACAATATTTGTATAACTAAGAGATTCGCCGAAAGAAATAATTTTTTTTAATGCTTTTAACACTTTATTTGCAGGACTAAATGCTAGCTAGCTGGGCATTCCTAAACTTGTCAAACTTCCGGTTTAATCTTGTACATTGCCGTACGGCAAAAAAAAACGGAGGAGTTGAGAATATTGAACGCATGCAACATTCGAAATGCAACGCAGACCAGTGCGAAATTCCCAACGCATAGATTCGGACTGCCCCATTGACCGAATGAATGACTTCCGGCGCAACGCAATGCATTGGACGCATTTGGTGGGCACCGGGCATTACTTTCAGTTAGTTTGTTTAGTTAGAAACAGAAATGTAAGTGGTGCCATGGCTAATTAATTGTGCCACAGATTAGGTCGCGTTTGTCTTATCTGACAGTGTTTGAATCCCATTTGGAAAGTCAGTGAGAAGTAGAGACCAAACAACTCTTGATGGAGCAAGTCATTATTTCCCATAATCCCCACTTTCTTTCCATTTAGTCTCTCTCTCTCTCTCTCTCTCTCTCTCTCTCTCTCTCTCTCTCTCTCTCTCTCTCTCTCGTCGACTGTGCAATGCTACCATCTAGGGCAGTCCTACTTTAGTCAGTGTGTCAGGAATGTGTGTGTTGACTAATGGAGGTGTGCTGCTGCCAACTCTGCCCCTTTTAGCGTCTCAACGTATTACATACCCGGTTCTCTCATTCCCTCAGGCGCACGTTTTTATATTCATTCCCTGCACACCATGCGACAGGTATCTCTGTATCTTCATAAAGCTACAGATCAAACACTATATGTTCATTAATGATAGGCACGTTCTTTGGGTGAGATTTATGACGCAAGCATGTAATGGATATTTAAGGTATTACTTTATTTATTTATTTCTGTCTAAGTAAGTTTCCTGACAAGGTTTTGTGTGCATGTGGGAGCAGAGTAGCCTCGTGAGGCTATCCTGATCTTGCAAGCTCCAATTTAATTTCACCACAAGAATCAGTCTGGAACCCGTCAATGCAAAAGTGTTTGTCTTTGAGGCAGTTATATTTCAATCAAACTTCCTTACGATTGGACTACTTACAAGTATCTCTCCCAATCAGTATGTTTAACGTTAGCCAGGGCGCCGGTGGAAACCAAAGCTAATATCGTCATCTTGGGTAAAACGTCATGTAGCCACGGATAAAAAAAAAAATATATAAATAATTTAATAATTTAATAATTTGCACGTTTGCTTTGAGGGGTTCATTAAATGGGTAATGGAAGAAAACAAGCTGCTGTTTACACTATACTGTATAGGCAACACACAATATAATATAATGTAGTAGATGTAGAATCTGAAGCAATAAAATAAATGAGTATTTCAGAGGGGTTGTAATAGCCAGGCTTTGCCTCCAGGGCGTCCCTAGCATCCTGATTTGATGAGCACTAAAAAGGCTGTTTTCTGCACTCCTGTTGCCGGAGTGCAGAAAACAGCCTTTTTAGACCTTTTAGACCCAGCGTTGAGGGCTCTCTGGTTTCTGTTGCCACTGCCGTCTTTCTTCTTACTCTCTCTCTCTCTCTTTCTTCCTAGCCCACCACATGACTTGAAATATCTTGACAAGAAGGCCTGGTCTTTGATTTAACATGGCCTGCGCATGCTACGGCCTTTGCATTTCGTTCTCTTCTCAGCCAGGCGTTTGATCTTTCCACTGTGAGCTCCACGCACATTCTTTCCTAACATATGCTTAGCATCACCGCTGCGATGTGCGGAAGATGATGACTTCTCCAGATTTTTCCGATTGGATCTCAGCTCAGGCCCTCGGCTCAGCCTGCCTGTCTACTCTGGCTCGCGCGGGGGGGGGGGGCGGCCTCGGCTCCAGCTAGCTGTTTGCAGGGAGAGTCGGTGAACTTGCTACTGCAGCTGGAGCAGAGTGTTCAGTCAGGCTGTAAGATTGGAGACGGGGAGGGGAACAAAGAGAGAGGAAGGGGGGGGGGGGGTAGTATTGACTTTGCAGCATTTGTGGTACTTGTGGCTTTTTATACGGGAACATTTATTTATTTTTGGGTGTTTATTATTTTATGTTTACCATCACTGTTGTTTAGTTTTGAACTCCCTCACTATGCTGTATATTAATTTGTGGCAGTTCTATCTAGAAGCTAGGAGGCCCTTGAGTGTGTAAAATGATTGTAGCATGCAATATTGAACAGTAGCTACTATCTACCCACATACAGTTGAGGCAGTATACTGTGTGTGTGTGTGTGTGTGGGGCAACAGTTGATGCTAGCAGCATTATCGTCTACAGATTCCTACCACAGTTGTGACAGGACAGCGGAAATGAGACGTAGACCCCCGCTGATAAACAGCTCATCTGAATTATAGATGGTCTAAATGGAGCACAGACATGTGCAGCAAAACGCTATCACTCAGTGCATATAGATTTAGCTACAAAAGCACCGTGGCTACTATTTCATCCATCCATTCATCCACCTATCCTTCCACCCACCCACCCACCCATCCATCCATCCATCCAGCCATCCATCCATCCAGAAAGCATCTCTCCATCTCAAACTGTGTATCAGATTTTCTCACTCTGAATAATAGATGTGTTTGCTGTAAATATTTCATGGTCGACTGACTGAAAACACATGCCCGCCAGAGATGGATGAGAGAGAGAGAGAGGGAGAGAGAGGGATAAGGGGTGGGCAGTGACCAACTACAGAGAAGATTTTAGAACACTTTTCAAAAATTAAAAATAGCCAACATCACTTTCAGTTGCATAACTCCACACAAGCGCACATGCACTATGCACTATTGATGCACAAATATTCCCACACAAGATGGTGATAATAAGTGTGAATCAAAAATAAAGTACATATTTTATTAAACATAATGACTACAATAATTATTTCGAATTATTTCCAAACTAATAAAACTTTCAAACAATTGTGAGACCACCATAGAAACATATTCGGACCCCTTAGCGGGTCATGATGACCCCTTCTTGGAGATGTGCTGTAAAAGTCGTATACTAAACGCTTTCTTTCTCACAGGTCTCTCAGGATTCGACGGGAGGACAGGAGGGCTTAGTGGCCCCGCCCTTCGCAGCGTTTCCCCCACCTCCCCCGCCACAGAACGGGCTGCCAGGGACAGAGTTCGTCCCCGGGTCCCTGTTTGGTGCTGGGGGCCAGGGAGCGGCAGAGGTGGGGGCCCCAGCTAATGGTTCCACCACCAACACTACCACCAACAATGTAGGCTACACACCACAAAGGGTTAATACATGCTAGTTAGCATTCAATTGTTATTTATTCTGATTAGACAATGTAGGTTAAACACCGCAACGGTTTAATACATGCTAGTTAGCATTCAATTGTTATTTATTCTGATTAGACAATGTAGGTTAAACACCACAAAGGTTTAATACATGCTAATTAGCCATTCAATTATTTATTCTAATTAGACAATGTAGATTAAACACCACAAAAATGTAATACATGATAGTTAGCATTAAATTCTTATTTATTCTGATTACGATCGTATATTAGAATCAATTGTTATTTAGAATAATATTAGAATGACAACATTAGAATTAAAAGAACGCAATTCTATTATTAACGACTATGATAATTCTCTAATTCAGCTTTGAAATGTATGAGTTATATATATATATATAAAAAAAAAACTTGTGTGCAGGGTGGGAAATGAATTTATTTTCCCACCACCACCAAGTGCTAATTTCCCACCCTGCTTGTGTGTGTGTGTGTATATATATATATATATATATATATATGTGTGTGTATATATATGTG
>JAODUE010000591.1:2925-13146 GCA_027564755.1 Amblyopsis hoosieri
AAATTTCTTTTTTTTTTTATTTATCTCACTACCTAAACCCCACACACCCCCCCTCTCCCACCCCCTCTCACTCTCACCCCCCCTCCCCCCCCCCCCCCCCCCCCCAGTCTAGGGAAGAGCACTTCAGAGTAATGCACTTCCACATGCTCACGGGAGATAAATCTTTCTCCTGCAGATGCCCATGAATCTTCTAGAAGGAGAGTGGCCACACAACGTGGTTCTGTTGCCCCTGTATCTTTATATTCTATAATCCTTACATTACGCTCACATTGCAGTGTTATGTTTTCATAACTTAATGTTATCTAGAGGTCATCAGAGATACAGGAAGGTCCAAGAAGAAAACGAATGATTCAGGAGTTATTTTGTGAAACATTCATGCACACTGTGTATGAATGTGACTAAAGTTCATCATCCCTAGTGTTTTGACTGTGTATGAATGTGCCTGCGGTATTTGAAACATCTGGATATTAAAGCTATAGTACAGTTTAAATTAGAACAATAACACGTTTAACTTTACTCTGCTGTAATTATGAATATTAAACTAACTTAGATATGTATAAGCACATATCTTTGAAATACTTATTTTATTGACTAATGTATGAATATTATTACTTACTAAATTAATTGTGTGGGTGAAATCTAGTGAATTCTACAGCCAATTGACAAGCCTAACATCCAGCCTTACCACAAATAACACAATATCGACTTCATACTGCAGGAATATTTAACCTTCAATAAATGTGACTTTATTTATATATAAATTAACATTATTTTTCCACCCTCCTTTATAGCTCACTATCATTAGACACTACCCCACTGAACCTACCATGACCATGGGGTGCCTATGGCGCAGGACACAGGCTGAATATCAATAGAGCGTTGTTGGCCTGAAACACCCTACTCTTCATCTCATTTCTCAAATGTGAGCGTCTAGCCAAGCAGCCATACACTGATGAAGACAGCCTGCAGCAACCCCCTTTTAAGTATTCCCAACACATTTCGAGGGCAATGCCCAAACCTGATGTAGCAACAGAGAGTAGAGGAAAGCTTTATACGAGAGGGGAAGGGCTGGGAAGCGTTAACATATTTCATGCACGTCCTGTTTTAACAAGACCACGGTAATAGATCACTTTGCTCATCTTGATCATCGTTTCAAGCTGCGCTGTGCACATTCAATTTATGCAAACACATCCTCTGGAATAGAATATCAATAGGACATTTAATCTAATTGAAGAAAGTATGGCACTGTAGAAGCATGGCCTACTTGTCACTGCGCTCAAATGTTCTCATAGTTCAGATGTGTGTCAAGTTTCAGAGCAAGCACTGCATGCCTTAAATCTCATGGAGATAGATTCAAATCGACCAATCACCATTTGGCCCAGAATTCCTTTTTTCCCCTTTACTGTCAAACAGAAGCAATGTCCAACAGAAAGCAGAGCATATCATCATAAAATAGATTGATTTATAAAGGATAGCCTATAGGGGTCAATTCTGTCCATACATAGGCCTATACCTCATTCTTGTCATTCAAATGTATATCCATGATGGTGCAGTTATATTCAATTTAGTTAATATTTAAGATGCTGTATGATATTAGATAAGAATATCCAGGTAGCCATAAGGGTTGTCAACCACGTTTGTGTTATATTTTGTAGCCTATCAACAGCTTGCAATATGTCCAGGCAGAAAATGTATGTCATAATATAGATACACTTAACCAGTTGAATAAAAACAACACTTTAAAGTTTAAATCAACATATTTCTTAAAAGACCTCAGACAAAATATGTTAAATGTCATTCATACTAACTCAAAGAAACTTGACAGAGCATTTTTAGTTCAGCCCAACAGACTTCTTACCTTACAGGCTCACAAGCGCACGCCTCTTGCCCAGTGCTTTAACGGTCCTTGTGCAAGACAATGCAATGACGAACACGATAAGACAGTTGACTAGGTAAGATTGCAGTTAATCCTTTTCGCAATGTCCTTAAATACGTCGTCAGACGTATACTCTTCGACGCTAGGGAAGGGTTTCAGCCTATCGAGCACTCAAGACACAGCGATCCATTGCCAGTTTGCTTCGTCTGCTCAACTGGACTCAACAGCTGACTTTCACTTACACGACCGACTGCAGGCAAAGTTGTCAGCCTTAATGCATCTACTGAAGACGAGCATGTACAAAAAAACATTAGTAGGCTATATAGGCGACATACAGCAAGCCTGCACTTACAAGAAGGAATATCGGCGCTTCAGATGTCGCCCTGTGATTATCCTGCAGCGCTATAGAAGGCTGTTGACAGGTGGCGGGTTTAATTAACCTACATCAGAAGAGATTCCCAAATCATCTAGAATATGTGAGGACGGCGAACACTATTCTCCACAGGATTCATCTATAAATACATATATTTCTTAGTAAAACATTTTCCTTTCTTCATTTTCTTTCGTTGCGCTCTAGCGCCACCTAAAGTGGTTTTGAAATACCCGCATTTTGTGACTAAAACTCAATAGTGGAATCAAATAGCAGTTCATGTTAAAGTTAGACTTTAACATGAATTTGGCCATAGCTGTGTTTGAAACGAGGATCACAAAAAAAAAAAGAAAAAAGCAATCTTGAGACTGACTGACTGACCTTACTGCTGAGTGTAGGCCAACTGTCCCTGTATATATCACTCTCCCATACACTGTAAAAACAAAAGTATACTCGAGGCTCCTTTAAGTTAAGGGTTCCTAAGTTTGCCACAATGGCAGAACCCTTTTGAGAGCCCTCAGGCACTCTTAACATTAGTTAGGCAGGTTAAATAAACAATCCAGTAGTCCAGATAATCAATTTACAAATTGCACATTTCCTATACATGATCTGACTCACACTAATGTGCAGATGTGATCAAACCCTATACCAGGGTTCTGATAGGGGTTCATTCCACTCGCCTGACTACCCGGGGGTTCATTCCACTCTTCTACCCGGTCTGTTAAACCCTTTTCACACATTGTTCCTGGTAAATTACCTACACGACCTTGAAGGCACAGCTAGTGATTTTCTCTATTCACACATGCAGCTCCATTACCTCTTGCCTGTTCATGTATGCCATGGTAACCGTCAAAATGACAAAAGCCTGGACAGTCCAGCAGATGGCTATATGCAACACTTTATGGATGCTGCCATTAAGCGTCATGAATAAATAAAGGTTTGCAGGAGACTTAAATTTACAGCATACTTTTGAGCTTGCTTTGCTTGATTTGCACAATTGCACAAAAACAGAATGAAGTGCATGTCCTGCATTGGTCCTGCTTTCATTCACGTGTCGTGACAGCCATGCCGGCATTTTCCCTGTAATTTTACTAGGTCGCGATGTGTGAAAGTGGGGGAGCGGTTACATGGTTTATCGGTCCCTGTTCCTGTTCACAGATGACCCCATGCAGGAACGGCCCCTGTAAAATACAGGTATATACGACATGTGCGAAAAGGGCTTTAGTCTTGTTCCAGTCGATGTTGTCCCTGTCCAATGGCCTCGCTTGTCTTCCTGTATCTATTAAGTTATTAAGTTCTTTTTTTTCTCTTCCTTGTCGGCTGTTGTTCATGTGATGTGTTTTTGGGCCTGTCAACCTTTTTGACTTGTTCCTTTTGAGTGTCTGGCGATGGAGTCCCACCACCCTGCTCAGCATTACAGTTTTATTGTAAAGCATTTAGGCTGAATTACCAGAAAGGTGCTATATTTAGTTGTTGTTATGATTATTATTATTATTATGATGATGATAATGATCATTATTATTATTAGGGGAGACCAGGGATTGTTGTCACACTTTTTACTCTTGCCAGTATTTTCTCAGCACAGTATTTCTCAGTAATTAAACATAAGTTACTAAATAGAGATACACTAAATGTACAAAGCTACAGAAGGACTTTTATACAAAAGTACATATTTACTCTTACACATCAAAATGTGAAATGATTCCCTTACGCCAAGATAATTAGCTCTCTATACATACTGACAATATATATTAACTCATACAAAGAGGTCACACATTTGATAATAAACATGTTACACAGCGCCCCCTAGTTTGGCTGTAATAAGCTCTGTGACAACCAACCCGTGTGTCAACCAACCACGCCTGGTCTTCCCTACTATACAACATCATCAATGATCTCTCTCATCTGAGAGTGACTTGGACTCAAACCTGTGAACTCTGTCTTGATTCGGTCTCAACTGGTTTTGGACTCAAAGTGGTCTTGACTACTGGAATACTTTCATTATAATTGTTTTACGTTTTGCATTCATCACCTCACCCCTTTACCATTTGGATTATCCCAGACGGTGAATATTTAGCAAAATTGGAGTTTACCACCATAAAAAACCATACCACAAAATCTCTTTTGGGAGCAAAAGGAAAATACATGTGCCGGTGAAAATGTTTTGTTTACCAACTGACATTCTTGGAAGGCCAGGGGACTCCCACTCAAATTAGCATGCTGACAACTCCCAACCTCATCAATTACAGTATTACAATACATAAGTAAAGAACACTGCTGTGTTTACTATGGCTGAGGGGGTATATAGATGATGTTCAGCATAATATTGTATACAGTAATGTAAAGTTTGTGCATGGATTGGGGAATTTGGAAGGATATGATTATTCTGAGTCAGTAGCCTGTACTTCTCTTCAGATAATAAATGACTAAGCTCAACATTGGTATTGAAGCTAATTAGTCACTCTTTAGAAGCTTAAGAAACTCCATTATGCAATGCAGTCTACCCCTTGAGAAAATGGTCCTTGAAATGTCCCCAATTGATTCTTAGCTGGGTTTGAATCATTATCTCATAAACACCAAGCTTAATCATAATAAATCAAACTCCAAAGTCCAACCACAAGCTTGACGATATGACTTTAGAGTAGTATTTAATCTAATTAAAATACATTCTTAATTTCTTGACACAATCATTAGCTTTATAGGATATAACATTGTTGTTGTCAAATCACCATCTGTTATGTCTGGAGCAATGAGAACTGCATTACTCACATTTCCTGTTAACTTGCCTAATATCTATTACAAATTACCATACATACATGTTAAAGTCATGTAATAACTCATTACATATACATCAGAAACAATCAGATCCTATGCGATATATTGGATCTGATAGCTGTTAAGCGGTAAACTTTCTTCCAGAAGAACTCTTAATTCACACAACTTTTATCTGTGAGTTCATCTGGCTGCCTGCTTGGCTTAAGTTATATTGCAAACATTTCTGTGTACTAAGAAATACAACACAACACAGAGAAAAACAGCAGCTCGTTCTTTCAAAGGACTGCCATATACTGTACAGTAGATAGACGCAGAGAAAACAATGGCAGATTGTACAGAGATGTTGCTCATTGGTGCAGTGAGTCACTTTAAATGTTAGGGCCCACGCCATCATAAGACAAGTCTAGTCAAGTTTATTTATATAGCCCTTAATCACATTACATTCTCTGTTTCACATGGAAACAAACAACACTCCCTTAACATACTCCTCCCCCCTAGGCAAGAAAATAATGTGCGTTGAAAACCTCATGGGTAAAAAGGGAAGCCTTTGGAAGGGACTAAAGTGCGGGATCAAAAAGCGTTAGTTGCTACGGCGTTGGCTGTTGTGGTCGTGCACGAGAGGTGCATGACAACAGCAGGCACATGCACACGACGATGTCACATGGTTGTTTCATCCAAACTGTCTACATTGTTACATTGTTAAAGAGTATATGTACATAAGGCAATGGAATCTAATGAAGAGACACATGAACCATGTTTTGCATCTGGGGGAAAAAAAATCTTGCGAAGCAAATAAAACAAAATGACACGTTTTAACTGGGTGTGTTTTGCGAGCCAGTCCTTCCAGGTGAAATACAACCAGTCGCCACAACACACTGCTTCAAGCATAGAGTCAACCCTTGCCCCTCTGGACAGGACAGATAGAAAGTGTACCCCTCATCAGTAGCACATCCAGGTCACTGTGAAAGAGACTAATCGTCAAATCAAACAAAAGCCACTAGCTGGTGGTAGCCAATCATAGCAGGAGGTAGTAGCCACTCTTAATTATGCCCATTGAGTTGGCTTTCTATTCTACATTGTTCAGGCTCTTGTTAGGACCTCTGGCGGTGAATAAACTTACAGTAAACAGGATGTAGCATGCTGTGCCTTTTGTTTATCGCTATTTTATAAAACGTGGCAAAACAACATAAATGAAAATAGTTGTTTTGATTAGGAGCAACTGTAAATAGTGAGTTGTATCAAAATTATTCATTAGTTTGACAAATGTTCATACTTAAAATTCACAGTTAACGGTACTGTATTCAGCTATATATTAAGTGTAATAATAATAATATTAAGTGTAATATGTTGAATAATAGAGTGTAATATTGCTGTGAGAATATAGCTGCTCTGGTTGATTGCCTCCATGTCCATATAAGTCTATTTTATTTTTACTACTATTTTAGCTACTCAAGGATGTCTGACCAATCATGGCATCTTATTCCGTGACTGGTTCAATAAATCTACCAGTCAATCACATGAATGCAGACACAGAACAGATGTGTCAATGGGCTTAGCAACAGCAGACCAACAAGCTACAGAGGCAGGGAGCAGAGGTGGAGGGGAATAGATTGTTTACAAAATATTGCTTCTTCAGTAGCTATAGCTATTGATGCAACTCTCAAATCCTACATACAGTAGCTTTTAAATGCATTTGTAAGGAATGGTGATTAACACCATTTCAGAATCAACATGATGAATATTTTGTTTTGTATGATGAAGTGTATTTAGAATGTTAAGGCATGTAGATTGCGACCTTTGTAGCTATGAGTTGAGGTGTAAAATGTATGTGATTTATAGGTTGTGTCTTATTCCACACTAACCAATTCATCAGTTCTTTGAACTCACGCTGACAAACTTTGAACAAATTGTGCATCAGCAGCCTTTGAGGGTACCAAGCCCTTGGGATATACTGATGATGAGGCATTGTGATAAATCAAGAGCATCAACATTAGCCATCTACGTGGAGCATAATTTCCAGGTAGCCTGAGAGATTGAAATATTTGAACAAAGCAAAGCAGCACAATTAACAAAATTATATTAAAAAAGATGATTGTATTTCATTGATTCTGCGGCAGATACAAATAATAAATATCATGATGTTTGGAGTGTCAATATAAACATTTAACTTTAAATATTAAAATAGTTTATTGTGGTACATTATTATGATAATAGCAGAACCTGGACGATTATTACAATTAGGAATGTACAGGAATGGTGTAAATGGATATGTGCAAAAGTCTTCACTGTTGCTTTTGTTAATGCACTTAAATAGCAGGCCTATATATTTAAATCAGTATGTGCACATGTACAAATCCATTATAGAATGTAGTTTAAGTCGTATTCTTATTGAACTTGTTAAACTGTACGTCCTCATCATAATTTAAATTCTCTCCCGATTTATTTAGAAAATGATAATCCATAATTTGCTGTACTTAATAAAGGAAGATATCAAGCCATAATACAAAACCTTAATGTCTAACCACTATAAGAATGTGATCTAACGTAACCTGAGAAACACAGGCTATTTCCAGAGCTCAGCTTGTGACGTCTGGGTTTTGAGTATGTTTTTCATATACAATGGAGGTTGGTTTCCAGTCCATCACATACGACGAATGATGGGATATTTCATTGTAAACGATCAGCGGGACTCATAATGGTGGGAAGAGGATACAGATTTGACGGCCTAACAAAAATATAATATTTCCCTTTTATGTACTTGTTGCGAATCCCACTAACATCATTTGTCACTTTACATGTACAGTGTATAGCCTTTATTGATTGGGAAATGTATGCTTTTTGTTTTAGTTTAGTTTTATTTGCATGGCATGGTTTGATTGTACATTTTAAAGATGTGTGATGCATACTGACTGAAAATTATGTTTTAGGCACACTTGTTTGATTAATGTTTAAAATGTTTTCAGCCCAAGCAAACAAAGGATATACTTACATGATTTCTGTTGCATTTAAAATGATCATGTTACCGTTCTATGGAAACATGCCTCACTGATGTTGTGCAGTCTGTTTATGTGTTGCTGTAGTAACCCTTGATAGGCATGGACAGGCGTTTCTCAGAACTTTCTGACTGCAGAAATTTTTATTTTTTTTAAACATTGGAAGTCCCATTGAGACGGAATCTATTTTACAAGAGAGACCTGGCAAGAGGGCAAATAAATATATGTTACACGCCTCATAGATTGCAACATTTTGACAGAGTATACAATATAATATAAATGATGCAACTTTTGAAATTGTATAGGTTTAAAAATCAGAGTTCTTCAACAGGGGGTCCGTGACCTGTATGGGGCCTGCAGGGGGTCCTCCAAATGATTTGATATACACTAACGGAAATATACCCTGTGCTATAAATCTATAACACTGTCAAAAACGATATTAATGGGGTCGCTATACAAGTTATTGTTGGACTGGCAACTAAACATTTTATGCCATACTGTTATAGGGGGTCCCTGTGCTGTGTCATCTGGTTTAAATGATAGTGACTCAGTAAAATATGTGTGCATGGAAATGTGACCATTCATTGTCACATTATCAAGGTACCGAATAACTTCCATTACAATTTTAGCTCTTCATTTAGGATATTAATGAGTTGATTAGTATTGGCTCAATCCTGGCTTTACACATTGTTGGCAGATGGTAGCGAGACGTAAAACCATAGAATTATCATCTTCTTCCTGCAGCAGTGATAGCCACAATTATCTAATTTGCATCCATGCATTGCAGTCCATTATTTGGATATGTCGATAAACTAATGGTCAGAATTGCACTATTAGTATATTATTCTACATTTGGAATGTTGACATACAGTACAGTATTCAGAATAATGGTGAATTACATTTTGAAAGCATGTAAAAAATAGAGTATAATCACTTAGTTGAGGTAAAGACTTCTGCTGTAACTTACAGCAGAACAGGGTCCCGGACAGGGGGTCCGGGACCCTTAGGGGATACTCAGAGGTACTGCAGGGGAAAATGATTTGACCCCAAATGTATTTTCTTCCAAAAATATAAATGTCAGATAGTATACAAAACACAAATACAACCTATCCTGTAAATATACAAATGTGTCAATACTTATTTGAATGGCTTAGTTAGAGGCATTATTTTATACATGGCACTTTAGGCCATCTTACCGTTGGTGCGGTAACAAAATATTTGATACCAAATGTGATGGGGGTCCATGTGCAGCGTTTATATCAGCTAAGGCTTGGCCAGAAAAACATTGAAGCAATCAGCAATATAGCTTGTCTTACTGATATATGTATACATTATTACTTGATATAAATATAATATATATAAATGATATAAATGATTACTTAGTTGAAACAGCTACATTGTTTAACAAACCACAGCAGTGGCCAGATGTTGCAGCTGCTAGCTGCATTTACACTGTTACATATTTTTTATACCTTTCAGTCTATTGCAAATGCTCTTATCCTTGTGGGGTTTGCTTGGCACCTTGTTCACATCTACCTGCAGCAAGTCACTTCATAAAAAGTAACTTCCCTTAACACACCAAATTCTGCCTGTTTATGCAGCTCACAAAAAGTCCCATCGAGCATTAAGGTCATTAAGCTGGTGGTTAGGCGGGTGAAGCTCAGCCAGATGCCCGAGCACAATGTGTGTCTGCCTCAAGTCCCCATTTTTGTCTCCAAGGAAATTTGATTTATATCCCTCCTCAGTCTGGCGTTTGGCATCTTGGTAGTCCCTGCCACCCTCAACCCTAACCTGTGAGTGGGAGAGAGCCAGCCCTTGTCATCATAGCACATTCTTTCCATGCCAGACCTCTCACACGGCCACACACCCCCAGCATTAATTACCGACTAATCAAACACAGACAGATGTGAACACATTTGAAATATTCTGATTAATTGATCATAGCCGCTAAAACACTGCCACATGAATACTAATAAGTGGTAGAATAATAAAACAGCTTCATTTGCATTTATGGTTACCCTAAAATGTAATGCATAGCCTAATTAAACAGAGATCCTTTCGTGCATACGGTATTCACCTTATTTTCCATGACAACAGGGAGGGCGCCATATTTGTTATTTTGTCCTAGAACTTCTGTTGCGCTATCTATCCCATTGATAATATACGTACATTCATTGAGATCACAGCGACAATTCAAATTGAGAGCG
>JAODUE010000592.1:0-13145 GCA_027564755.1 Amblyopsis hoosieri
AGCGGTGGTTGGGCCCCTTTGTTGTACTGCGGTTCATTGAGCCAACGGGAAAAGAAGGGGTGTTGTATGAAATCGTCGATAAACACTTTCCTGAGAGCAGAAAACGTGTGGTTCATCACAATCGCCTCAAAACGTATGTGGCTCCCCCCCAATCGAATGACACTCATGAACCAGATAAGAAACTGACTTTGTCTATCCCAACGATACCTCAAAGTACATCCCCAGAAAAATGGGATTCATCCAGTGCTGGTTTGCCCTTCGTCAGTATGTCTATGGGAAGATCTAGTGATCCTACACAGTGCAGACGATGGAAGCTGATAGATACCTGCACACAGACGAAAATGGCCCTGCACACGCACCAGAGACAGTTGACAATGTCTTGGCTCCCCCAAATACACCTGAGATTGGTGTTAATGGCTTGGAAGACAGAGACACTTCGGGAATAGTTGAAACGTCTCGTCCCAGTGGGCGGAGACAGGTTATGGTACCTGTATGGCATAAGGACTTTGAAATGCATTGACGGTTCTTAAACCGAATGTGGAATGTTATTGTTAGATGGCAGTGTTTATAGTCGTTACCACTGTTTGTCTTGTTTTTGGGTTAATGAGAAATGTGGACATTTCTTTTTCAGGGGTGTTTCTAATGTGAAGCCAGAGTTTAGGACTTTGATTTTGAAAAAGGCAGAGGGGATTGAGGGGGAAGCGGAAAGAGGGGGAGGGGGGGCGCGAAGTAAGAGAGAGAAGCCTGATTGTTTTTCTGGAGGACTGTTGTTAAAATAAATATATTCTGGGACCTGGATTCGTATGTTCTGTCTTACTCTTAAGGCATATGCCCATACCCCCGGCCTTACAGTATGATCAGGTTTATTGACCAGCCGGCATGGCGAAGTCCAACTGGAAGAGGAAGGAACAGCAATGTTGTTCTCAAGCTAAAGCATGTACTTGGTTACATTGTACAAGACAATATCCATCCGCAACACCGCATTGTGAAGAAAAGTGGCTTTGTTGTTGTGAGCATGGTGTTCACCACTATATGTTCATTTTTACGGAGCCAAGTCTGTGTAGAAGAAATACCGGATTATTTTTTCAGCACGCACAGAGAATGGCAAGCTAGGTAAGCTAGAGAAATGCGAGGAGATATTTGGTGAATTGGACAAAAAGTGTGTTATCTTATAATTAGCATGAAATACCTCACTGTCCTTTTAAATTCTCAGGTTTTCTCAGGAGACTCAGTTTATTCTTGATTTAACTGAGGAGCCCAAACCAGGAAGCAAAGGGTGGGGGTCATCGAAAGTGCACTCTAGAGAATTATCAAGGCATTATCAACTGAATCTGGAACAATACAGTTGATGAATAGACACAATTATATTATTTATTACAGTATGTCCTTGTGTATATGTTTTCACTGATGTTGTATGTGGTGTAAAAGTTACAGCTGTTCCATAGGCTACTGAAATTAATAAATCAATTATCCGTGTGATCGAGAATTTGGCCGGTGAAACGTGTTCTTTCAAGTTCTGTCTGGGCATTAGAGACCAGCAATGCGCACATAAGTGATCAAAGAGTTGATCTGTATCTGCTATCTGCTGACGCTCCTGTCCCGACATGCAATGGGACACCGGCGGGCATAATAACGCTTGCATAATGACTGCAGGATTATATCACTTCTATCACTCGTTCTTGCTTGTTGACTTACTTGCAGTAGATGTATTACTCCTTTCAACATACGACCCAATGTACAGTATGTGCATTACATTCCTGTAGACTAGTCAAATGACATGACCTCAGTTTATTACATTTTTGTGGGCCCTTCAGTCAGCAATGTATCCCAAAACATGACATTATAAGTTGTCAACAGCATCTATAAATGTCATTTTGAAATTCAAATCATTCATTATCTATTACATAATATTGTAGTAGTATTACAAATATATGCAGATGCCACAGATGTTAACTCAAAATGTCCAGAATAGAGTGAATGTAAAAATGTGGGATATGTATGTTGTAATGTCTGTACACATTTCCTGATAAATGTTTACACATACAACATAAGTGACAGAATGCAGTTTACCTCGGAATGAAGCTGGCAGTTGTTTTAACCGAGGCAGCAGGTTAGCTTAGCAAGAAACAGTCAGTACCTGCGGACATGCTGTCATTTCACAAACACACAACACACCCTTCACAAGAAAACTTTGCTCACAAAACACTGACGGAGCAAAACAAGCTTCCAGAGAGGTGGGAGGAGACTTTATAGGCCAGAAATATACTGTAGAAATATCAGGTGGGGTGGCAACACTGCAAGGAAGACTGTCTTTAGGGGCAGGGTGATATAACGCCGTCAGGGTGTGTCTCGAGCTGACATTATTTAAGACAACACCCTGGTTCTTCATCCTGGTTCTTGCACCCCGCCTGACAAACGGCTATGTGACCTAAACGCATCAGAACTACTGTAAAGCTGTGAGCTACGCCTGTGTGGATCCGTGCAAGGCCATGGCTTGCTTCTCTCTCGCAGGACAAGGCTTGCTACTCCTGACTCTGGCAGCCCTGGTGAGTATGGCTACTGCAAACATTTCCCTCATGTCATCATAAAAATTTTAAAAGTGTTTTGCACACTCGCTTTAATCCAAAGTGATTCACAGCAGTGTTTCCCATTCCTGGTCCTGGAATACCGCTGTCCTGCATGTAAATGTCACCCTGCTCCAAACACTCAAAAAGTCAATGAGTGGGTCGCTGTCAATACCTGCAGAAGCTTGAAACCGACATTCAAATGAATGGGTCAGTCCAATTCAATAGAATCAGGTGTGTTGACGCAGGGAGACACCTACAACATGCAGGGCAGTGGTTCCCAATGACCAGGGCTGGGAAACACTGATTTACAGTGAGTACAAGTACAAGGGGCAGATACAGGTAAGGGGCCTTGCTCAAGCGTGCCTGTACAAACTGGCCAACTCTTGGGCTTGAACCCCTGACCTTGTGGCTGAGACCGTCCCAACCAATTTATAACACGCTGAGTAAGCAATATGCGGAGCTGGGGTTGCACTGTATTGGCTACTTGGTCGCCACGAACTGGGGGAATTAAATAGACATGCCCTTGAGCCTTAGTGTTGGCATGGATAGGTGTGCTCCTAAGATGTAATGATTAATCATTGTATTACTACATTGGCTCTATGCCTATGTGTTAACCCCATGACGCCTGAATATATTTCTAATTATATAAAAACATGTTTTTGCTTTCAAGGTGATGCAAAAGTAATTTGAGATTGTACATTTTTATATAGCACATAGAATATGAAATGTATGATGCATATTTGCAAAACGGGATCCAGTGTCGTCTTGCCTGACCCAAGGTGCGCCAGGGTTGGCTTAGGTTCCACCAAGGTCCCGCTGATATTTGCCCTACTAAAATCAGCTATACCCTAAACAAACATACACTTATGTTTGTAGTAGCAGCTGATATAATAGGAATGAACTAGAATGACATTTCCTAAAGAAAATACACGTGAGTGCTAAAACAAATGCATTATTTACGTATATGCAGCCATTATGGCTGGGTAAAAAATAAAAAAAAGTTTAAATAAGACTGACAGAACAGAACATCTGCATCATAAATCCAAATATTAAGTCGGTTCTCTTGGAAATGTATTCTCAATAAAAGTGATTTATCTTTATTTCACATTCTATTCATGTGAACACAAAGTACAGTATGTACTGTACAGCATTACTTAATGTTGCCTACAGCTAGTTGCTGCACACAACATTACTTTGCTTTAGTTGCTGCTTGAGTGCTTTCATGGGGCAAATGGAACATTTGCGTACAGTACATATGCGTACATGTAGCATAGGTGCATGGAACATGATAAACAGGTTCTCTGGCGTTTAGGTGAGAACAGATCGGAATAGCATTCCTTTGTTAATGTACAAAGCGATACATAAGCTATACACAAAGATAAATGTGACATGATTGGCTAACTATCTAAGACAGATATTCAACAGGGGGTTTGTGACTCTAAGGGTGTCCCTAGAGTCACCGCAGGGGGTCCGTCAAATCATTTCAGCAAACTTATTTATATATGTCAGAAAATACACATATAACACAAAATGATGAAAATAAAATGAAATATATACAAACTACAGTATAGTAAGATACATATGAATATGTCAATTATTTTAATAGATTTGTATAGTCTACACAGCAAACCATTACAATGTATATTATATACTGTAGGCTACCCTATACATATTACTGTTGACCCAGTTAATAAGCAACACATTTTTATACTGTACGATATGTCCCTCTGCTGTGGTTGTATCAGCAAAGGGGTCCTTGGCCTTAAAAACGCAGACCTCTGATCTAAGGCCACACTTTTGTTCAGTTTTCAAATCTTTACTTTCTTCTTTCAATTATTTCCAATAATTATAACCTAAATACCCCTTTATCAGACATAAAGAGGTTAGGGGATTTTACCTCTCATGGCCATATTAATAACCCACTCAGCTCAATTTTAGCTGTCTGGAAAACCAGCTCTCTGGATGTTGGACTAATTATTGTTACGTTTATCAGTGTATACTTTGTTATACTCATCGCACAAGTTTATGTACAATGAAATTGCATGTGCCATGCTTGAATAACATTTTAAAAGACAGTAATACATACAGAACTAAATACTCAAACATGCACCGTCATCCCAATAAATACATAAATAAACAAATAAATCGGAGTGGCTAAGTGAATGAAGTCAAGAGTTTGTTTCAAATTGGTGTTAGAGCTAGAGGAAGCGATACAAACAGTTGTAGTTTGTAATAGAGATTGGTTAAAGGATGTTTTAATATTTAAAAAAAATAAACAGTTCTTCGCCCATATGATGAAAAAACAGTGTGTCCAGACTTTAGTTATCAAGCATGTTGGGTCTGGTTGTACCAGGCTACGTGCTCGGTCTACCCTGTTAGCAATCTGGCCCTGATCTCTCTGAATGCACTGTTAGTAGCTACAGTAACATTTTATGTTAAATAAATCTTCAAGCCTAAAATTGCTTTCTTATATTTGGATTTTCTCTTATATTTGTATTTATTTTATTATTTGTAGGTAACACATAGCAGCTCCTATACGTTCTGTGAACACTGTGACACTTTGGAAGAGTAATAAATGTGTTAAACGGACACATTTATTAAAGTTGACGAATTATCCCTTTGTAATGGTCAGCAAATACATTTTGTCTTTTTAATAAGTTTTGTATTTAGGTTACTCCATTGTGAATCAAAACACCTCAATCAAATTCAACCATATTTCATGTGACACACATAAGGTGCATTTACATGTAAAACCCGTTTATCGGTCAGCCATCTTCTGGAGGGAATTCATTAATGTAAGCAATTGGGTTAAGCAATACTAGCTGTGGCATGTTGTGTTATATGCCTTGGGGAGAGGCTTTACCTTGCTGTGGAATGACGGACATGTCAGAATGAATTATTATTGTCATAAGATGAAAAGGACCATATTTCAGATGTTTGTACTTTACCTGTTTGGTCAGCTTTCTTCTCCACTGAAAAATGTCCTTGGCTACTAACATAGAAAACTATCAAGTCATGTAAATAAGACACCAAATTATACTAACAACTAACCTAATCAAGTAATCCTGTAGCAAAGAAACATATGGTGGTTTTCAGATAGTTTTGTTTCATAGTGTCAGCATCCAATAGGGTCCCACATGTTAGCTGTGCACAAAGTCCTCACAATATTGCCACCAGAGATCAGATATCATCACCTAATTGACCTTTCCCAAGCCCCACCCCTTTCACTTGTCCTACCTAGTTACTGTAACTAGGTAGGACAAAACACCTTAAAGATATTACAGCAAAACAGACAGTTGATGGAAGGTTCCATCAGATAAAAAAAATGCTAAACTCTTATTGGAGGACATGCAAAACGGGGCGGGGCTTGGGAAAGGTTAATTGATTTCTTAGTGGGACTGATATTGTATCTATATTTGGCAAATTTGCATACAGATTTTAGAGACTGTCACAATAATATATATAGGTTTAACCCTATAAACAAATCAAACTAGATAAAATACAAAATCTACTCCGCTATAACTGTAGCTTTATATATTCTGTGCTCTAAAGTGCCATTTCTTATTTTGATTGTTGCTTCTTAATATTTTTTATAGCTATGTTTAATGCTATTACTGTGTTATTACCAATAAACAACATGCTAATACATATTGTTAAGGACCAACTAAATGAGGATCAGTAGAAGCTTTTAGTGGCTTCTGGATGTGGGACACAAAGTGTGTTGTTTGTTTTTGTTAAAATCATATTTCTTAAGTTGTATGTAGAATTTTCCATCATGTTTATTTGACATTTGTTCTATTTAAATGTTTGGGTGTGGTTCACATGAGCCATTGTAGGTGTCTACCACACCTGCACACATACTTGTATATTTCCATTAAAATGTGCTTTACTGTACAGTTGTGAAACCAATAAACCAATAAACCAATAATTATTGGTTTATTATTCTGGCTGAAGCAAAGCCAGAATAATAACGGCTGTGATCTTTAGGTGCTCCCTGCCAAGGCAGGGGTGGATGGCGTCCAGAAGCTCAGACGACAAAAGCGAGAGTGGATCATTCCTCCAGCCAAGCTGAAAGAGAATGTTGATTATACCAATCTGGAATTTATTGCCAAGGTAACCCTCTACCCCCTCCCCCCTTGCCACTCACACACACACACACACACACGCACGCACACACACACACACACACACACACACACACACACACACACGCACATGCACATAATTGATACACAACTGATATTCAGTACAGCAGTAGGCTTATCTAGTGAAACCTTGTATGCCTATAAACGTTAGTGTATAGGCTACATATTAGGGCTGGGCGATATGGACCTAAACTAATATCCCGATATATTTAGGTTGAATACCGATACACGATATTTATCGGTATTTTTTATAAAGTGGGCTAAATCTTCAGGCATAGAGAAAAAAAACAGGAGACATTAATTGACATGTGAGCTTTCTCTGGCGTCTCCAACCCTTTGACACTCTGAACACACTAACTGTAGGCATGGAGGGAGAGACGAACAAATCGAAAAAGTCATGAATAAATGCATAATATAATTATATCGATATAAACGATATTGTCAAATTTAATATTTTTTTTGAAAAAAGTCAGATATACCGATATATACCTGTATATCGCCCAGCCTTACTACATAATGTACTATATTCAATTCAGAATCACTCTAAACAACAAATATATATGGACATAAGAGTTCAACTATGATCATCAATATTTAGAAAACGTTTTTATGGAATCATTGTGTGATGGTTTGTCCACGCACAATCTCGCTTATTTTAAGGTTGTGTAGTTTTTCTTTATTCATAATTTTTTGAAAATGCTTTTATAATTTCATTATTCTTCATATTACGCTGTGTTGTCATGGTGACATTAAAGATGAAGTCAGTGATGCTGGAGAATGACTGTTGCTATAAACAAAACAAAAACACCTTTCTTCAATACCTTAGATGCCTCGGTTGTTCCCAATGAGGATAGCGCGTAGGCGGCCGCATGCAGCAGTCGAGAGAAAAAGCTCTGCACCCTTATTCCAGAGTGCTCCGGCGTTTTTGTGCGGCCGCTTTGAGCTAGCTTCGCAAAATCAGGATGGTCTAGCTTCAGTTTAATTTCGCTGTGAGAATCAGTCTGGAAAGACTAGGAATCTTTTTGAATGTGTCCGAGTAGCAACTGAACTTTCCAATCAGCGTGGTGTTGATAGCGATACGGGTGTGGTTTAAGTGTATTTTTTAGAAAGTACCTACCATTCACAAACAGTTTCAATGTATGGCTTCCCAGATCGACTTGTCACAACAATGTCAGGTTAGCTCTCAGCGCTTCAAGTTGAAAATATCTGAACTTTTGTTTAAGGTGCAATGCTGTGATATGATTCAGCACCTGAATGCCTTCACTCAACATATTGAGGTGCATTTGAAGTGTTAACACCTACAAGCATATTTTGATTGGCATGCATTATTTTGTGCGGTTTAGGGAAGGGCACTTCCAGAACACCTGTGTCAAATCACTATAGCTTCCATTGTATATTGACATTCTCCAGCCTTAAAAATGAATGTTCAAGTTCAAACAGTTCTGCCCAATATGCTAATTGATTTGAAAATGTGTTGGCAGATGCAGCCACATGTTCATTCATATTTCATACTTATGTGGGGTTGTAAATGGCTCAACGTCTAATACTCTAATATCCATCCATTTGCTGTCACTGCTAGATTCGCTCAGATAAGGACAACCAAAGAAAGGTGGAGTACTATTTGTCTGGGGAGGGGGCTGACAAGAAGCCCATTGGCCTGTTTGTTGTGGACCCCCATAATGGGTTTGTACGCGTCACTCAAGTCTTGGACCGAGAGAAACATGCACAGTACAATGTGAGTCTTGCACACTGACATTTTGATCCCATTTAAGATGTCATGTTATTACCATATAGTTTGACCAACATTTGTAAATACTGGAATTCCTCACTCTCAAAACAAAATCATGATGTATTTATTATCATGTGTTTTAAGTGTCCTATCTAACATGCAGCTAACAGGGGTTGCTAAGTTCAAAGATGGGTCTTTCGCCGAGGAGGACATTCCATTAGTGGTCATCGTCCTGGATGTGAATGACAATCCTCCTTATTTTAATCTGCATACTGGCAAAATTGCTGAGTCAAGCAAACAAGGTAGATCTACTATACATTTACTGTAACGTACTGTAGAGCATCGATCTAGCAAGTTGGTGTTAACTTTAAATGTATATTTATTAGGTGTATTTCCTAAATTAAAGGCATAGGTTAAGGGATTAACAGCAGTAAAAACACCTGCGTGTTAATTAATATTACCAATATTCAAGTTGTTTTGTGTTCACTGTTGTCACTAACCTACATGGATTGTTAGACACAAGTCCATCTTGGGAGACGTCCATCGAAATTGTTTGAACTTTAAAACAATATTTGGCAGTTTATTGGAAGTTTTTTTCAAGCAGCTGTCGTCACAGCTAAACCACGGCCGTAGCTATCAGTACGATTGTACCGTGATTGGTAAGTTCTGCATCGTCAAACTGAAGCTGTCAAACTGCACTCTTGTAACAACGTTCTGTAGCCTCGCGCGAGTGCACGTGAGTTTCACAAGGATATGTATTCGTAAGTGGGCACGTTTTCAAAACGTATTTTAAAATGTTAACAAAATAAATGTCCATAAATCTCAACAACAGCGCTGACTGAGAATAGGGCTGGGCGATATACCGATATTTAATTTATATCGGTATATTTTCAAAAGAGATATAAAATTAGACAATATTGTTTATATCGATATAGTTATATTATGCATATATTCATAACATAGCGAGTGATTTAGTGCGTTCAGAGTGTCAAAGGGGCAGAGACATAAGAGAAAGCTCACATGTCGGCCTACTAACTGTAACTAAACTAAAAGTGAGCATTTGAAGCGCACCTTTTTTCAGAGTAGCCAATGAGAGAGCAGATACTGCTCACATGCTCAATTTCCGTTTCTGACAAACAGATACAGGTGGCCAGCTAGTATTACAATGTACTGGTAATGTAGAATACATTGAGTAAACTGTCATTATACCTGCAAAATTCACAACCCCTCTGCTATGGATGTAACCATGTACAACTACAATTAATGTCGCAAACAATTTCAAATTTCCGGCAGGTTTTCTGTTTTTTTCTCCTTGCCTGAACATTTAGCCCACTTTATAGAAAATACCGATATATATCGTGTATCGGTATTCAACCTAATATATCGAGATATGATTTTGGTTCATATCGCCCAGCCCTAACTGAGGAATATGTTTTCTGTTGTAACTTCCCTTGTAGGAACGTTTGTCATGCAGGTGAAAGGTATGGACAATGACCAAGAGGGAACAATTAATTCTCAGATCGCCTATGCCATCGTCAGTCAAGAGCCGGCTGGGAGCGGACACATGTTCACCATAGACTCAAAAACAGGCAAGATCTACGTCAAAGAACCCACACTAGACAGAGAGGTGAGGCTACTACATAAGTAACATTCAAATTAGTAAAAGCAGTTTATCTGTTATAGACATGTTTATGTAGTTTATATGAAAAGCAGATAAAATTTGTCAAATTTGTAGACCACGTTTACTGCTTAAAATACAAAATACATTTTCATTAGTAAAAAAAGCAGTGCACTATCATCGCACCGGACATTACGGATACATACTTGTGAGTGACATTGCAAACAGCCATTAGAAATCGACAGTATGACTTCCCAAAACGCAGAGAATCCTGTGTCGAGCTTACGGGGGGTGGGGGGGTGGGGGGTGGTATGAGTTGCTTAAGTGATGTAGTGTTAATGAACGGAAGAGGCTCAGACTATATGCCAATGTACCAGACTTCGATGCCAGATACCAGACTTCGACGCGTCTCGATCACACGATGACATGTGTTTTTCTATGGCGCCGCGCTGCACGTTTTTTTTTTTTAAACACGCTTTTTTGACCCACATAAAACTTAAAATGTGTTCAACTTGTCACCTCAAGGCGTGGAGTCGCACCATACGTCAGATGGCCCAAGCAGGCTTCTCTTTGGCACAGGCAGCCTATCTCTGTGTGATCGAAATTTTATCAAAGCGTTTCACAACGCGTCTCGGCGTGATTGGGGCCTAATTGTCTTTAAGGTATAGTAAGTCATTATCGACAACATCTAAATTCAAAGCTAAATTCAGCTAAATTCAAACTTAAATCTAAACAAAAAGCGTCTCTCTCCCTTCAATGCCATAGGGTGCTCCCTCAGGAGCTCCACCCCACACATTGTAAACACATTGCGAAGGCTAGGATGTTGTTGTGCGTTTTTCACCACTTGTGTTCCTATTGACGGAGCCAATGCTGTGTAGAGGTACCAGCTTATTTTTCAGCACGCACAGGAGGAAATATTTGGTGAATAAAACATTTAAAAGGTGTCTTAGCTTACAATCGCTTACTATACCTTTAACTTTTAAATTTCAACCACTCTGAACAATGTACTGCAGGCATGGTCTGTTTTAATACATTTTGAATCGCCTAATTAACCTGGTGACATTTGCACAATACTTCACTTACTTCAAACTACGTGAAATGCATGTGCAATCTTTTTAGAATTCAACTGCACAGATATGCTCATTTATACAGTATTTTGCTGAGCTAGTTTTACACAAGTCAATAACAAAATTCAGTGTTTTTGTTTTGTTTATTTACATTTTATTACTACTGTGGCATTGACTGAGTTGTTTGCAATGATATTACGAAACAAATATAATTATAGCTAATAAAACATGTCCAAGAGTATACTATCAAGCAAGATGATAAAACATCATACCAAACTTTGATTTATTGGATTTTTGAAAATTTTGTTTAATGAAAATTTGCAACATACAGTATGTTGTTAACGTGTGAATGTTTTACTGTGCAAAACCAGCCTTAAGCGACATAGTACTTTAGCAGAATCTTTGTTTTGCTGCCAATAACAATGATATCCCTTATTCCAGAGAAACATCCGTAAGAAATGTTTGGATAGCAACACTAGAAAGACTATTTGACATTGTACAAATCATGAATAAGTATGTTGTGCGTATTTAAGACGCTTTTGAGCACAAATACACATTCAACATACATAAGTTTGATGTGAGCTTTTTTGTCTTTACCAACAACCATGCCATTCATATATACATCACTGCCCCCCCCTCTCTCTCTCTACCTCCCCCCCAATAGACACTTGATTTCTACAGAATCACAGTGATGGGGACAGATATGGGGGGTGCGGCAGGCGGACTCACGGGCACAGGAACTGTGGAAATCAAAGTACTGGACATCAACGACAATGTTCCCGTTCTGGAAAAAAATGAGGTCGGACAACTATGTATGACTACACACGTACACACAGTACAGTGTATATATAGTGGGACATTTAAATAAGATCCTGTGTTGGTACTGGGTTCAGGGTGGTCTAGTGGTCTGGGTGTTGGCCTCCCAGCTGGAAGGTTGTGGGTTCAACCCTGGTGTTGACCTACCTGTAAGCATCCTTGAGCAAGATGCCTAACCCCTAACTGCTCCGGGTGGTTGGTCGCACCTTGCATGGCAGCAGTCTCCATCGGTGTGTGAATGTGTGTGTGCATGGGTGAATGTGAGGCAATACTGTAAATCACTTTGAGTGGCCGGAAGGTTATAAAAGCGCTATATAAATGCAGTCCGTTTACCATTACTGCCACTATTTGGATATATAACATGCAAGGCTAAGAGACAACAGGCCTACATTTCCCATCATTTTACTCTTGCATGCATTACAAACCTAAGAGCAGTAACTATGAAACTGAGAAAAATGGCTTCAACTTTTATTTAGCTAGTTTTGTAGTTACTGCAATTTCTATGTGTATTTTTCTCCAAAAATGTTTGAACTCTTAAACGTAGTGACAAGATAAAGCAAATATCAAGAAGTTACTTTTTAGTAAAAACAATATTTTGACTTGATGAGTAGTTACTGTGGTTAGCCTTTGGACTGCAAACTGTATCAGCAAACCTGAGGTTGTTGCCTTTAGGGCATAGGAAGCATTTCAGTACACCGTTCAATGCAGCATTTTCTGTACTGACCTGTTTGTATGAAACAAATACATTTTTTTATAGCGATGTTCTTTTATTTACTCTAGTACGATGGCACAGTGGATGAAAACGTGGCTGATGTTGTGGTGATGAGAATCAAAGCTGTAGACATAGACCTCGAGCCCACGAACAACTGGCTGGCAGTCTTCAACATAGCAAAAGGAAATGAGGATGGCCTTTTCTCTATCGAGACAGACAAAAAAACCAATGAGGGTATTCTGAAGCTGATCAAGGTATGACTTTGTATCAGTTATGGTCATTTTGAGCATTGTGATCAATTGTTTATATTATCATTTGCTTGTTTTATTACTTAATTATGGATCTCTCTCCCTCTGCCTCTCTCTCTACCTCTCTGCCTCTCTCTCTCTCACTCTCTCTCTGCCTGTCGGGGGCCGGGGGGGGGGGGGGGGCGGGGGGGGGGGGGGGGGGGGGGGGGGGGGGGGGGGGGGGGGGGGGGGGGGGGGGGGGGG
>JAODUE010000593.1:0-13144 GCA_027564755.1 Amblyopsis hoosieri
AGTGGGGGGGGGTTACGTAGATTATGTCGGTGGGCCCAAAGAACAGCTGGGCCGCCATCTTTTGCTCTCCTTCAAGGCTCCCCCCCCCCCCCCGCTCTCTCTCTCTCTCTCTTCTCTCAAGTTCCTCTTTTCTACCTCTTTCTGTCTCATATGTCGTACACAGACCCTGATGAGCACACTCATGAACCCGCAACATCAGCGGATATGGTTTCATCATAACCACATGTCACTAATCAAGTTAATGTGGATCTACCATAATCTACTGTATGCGTGGGCCTCACAAACAAATCCCTCCATCACTGCTCTGTGGCATGCCAAAAGCCAAACGTATTCACTGCATGCCGGTGAGATGGATCCATGTCTGCACAACGTGCGTTGCACACACGCACACATGCGCACACAAGCTCACGCCCACGCACACACGCGCACATCCTCGGGCACACACATTGTGCAGCTATAGAAGAATACCAGTAAGAACAAGATGGAGTTTGTGGATGGTTTGTTGATGTGGTTGAAATCAGTGGTACGAAAATGTTGTTGTTTCAAACCTCCCTGTTCCAGAACGCTGGTTGGCATTCTTCTATATGCCTTCCCTATGGAGCACCTATAGACTATAGGATCAAGTGAAATAATGCTCCTTTGCATCCTGTTGATATATTTTAAAAAGACAACTGTTTGAGCATGTGTGGGTAGCTGAGTTTCAAAGTGAAACAACAACAACAACAACAACAACAACAACAGTGCACTGGACACAAATCAAGGTCCACTTGGATTTTTTGTTTTATCTGACTGGGGGCAGCTACCCAATGAAATGACATCCTGACCCTCCCCTGGGGTCACCACCATGCCTGTGTTTTAACTCTATTACAGGGCAAATAAACTGCAATGCACCAGTCTCATGGGGACCACTGAAGAGACTCGTGTAAGTGGGGACTGCAGGCTTGGAACACACACACACACACGCACACGCACACGCACGCACACGCACGCATGCGCACACATACACACACATCAGTATTTCAGGTGAACGAGCACTGCAAAGTATAAAAGCTATTTCTGTCATGCGCACTACCATAAAGTGATCTCTGTAGGAAAATCAAGTTGGCAGGTACGGCAGGAATCCAGGTCAAGAACAACAGGATAGAAGGGTGAAAAAAAACAACATTATTCTTGAGGGTTGAGCTGAAAACCTCTAACAGCAGTGCTGTGTTTCTTAGGGACTGGTTATGGTTACGTTCTAAAAACCAATTGGCTTCTTTGTGAATGTGTGGTTTTAGGTCTCGGGAAGGAGAGATGCTTCAGTAGCTGTACTTATTGTAATACAATAAGTTTTGCCTTGATGTCTTTATGAGATATTCATCAGTCTAGGTTGACTATTTGGAAATTTTGTGTTTCATTTGCTGACATGAATCAAGTACACCATATGTTTTATTTATCAACATTGATGAGCCTACTGTATGCTACACCATTCAAATGGTGTCAACAAACTATTCATGTCATTTACAGTAACATATTAATGCCCAGCAGCAGTGCAATGACACAGCGCACATGACTAGCCCACTCAGAGTTCAATAATTCAGGACGATTCTAGTAGAAAGCATTATCCTGGGCCGACAGGTAAGGTGATCCTGCAGGTAAACTTAGTCTGCGTTCTGCTATAGAGCTCCACCCTTCACTTAGCCTATACAGCATGTTGTGAACACACGGCTCACTTCAACTCTCTCACTGTCCAGCCAAACAGGGCGGACACTCACAGGATCTTTCTGGTTGTACGGACGTTTTGAGTTAAGCAGAGATGTTACCTCCGTCAGTTTGACTGCCCAGGTAAGATGCTCTAGCAGTGGGTGTGATGAAATATACTGACACCACCACAGTATACAATGTCCTCAAACTGAACGAGTTGTCAATACAGGTTGGAATCAGACAGGCATGACTAGCTGTATATTTAGAATATTGTAGGGTACATACTTGCTGTGAATGGCTGACATGTGCTATGGGATGCTACAGTGTTTTAGATTAGCTGTATCCAAGTACTTGCATACTGGAACAGTGAACATCATCGTGTGAGTTGGTCAGTTGAATTTGCAAAAACAGTAGTTATTCAGTATCCATTTTCCCTTCTCTTGTATGGGATACTTTATTTATGTATATTCTGATATTCTGAACCTTATCAACCAGCCATCTATCACACAAAAAAGCTACACTTTATGCCAAAATATACGCTACATTAGGTATAGTGTATTTATTCCCACCACATATATTCCAGAATCTTCTTGGTTGTCAGGACCAGCTGAAAGGGGAGAGAGAGGCGAGCTCAAGCAGGAGGTGTTGGCTTACTTTCTCATTAAGAACACACTGAAGGCAGCATGCAGGAAACATTGTCATATGCTTGCTATTTAAAGGAACACAACCATTGTGTATTGCTTTTCCTCTAAAGGAGACCTGAAATTATTATTGTAAAATATAACACTCGTTAATGACCACTGTGATATGGGTAAACCATCAAAGAGTTATACATGTTAGGCTTTGAACAGAGTTCATGAACTCTCTATTTTATCTTGAGTTTTAATTAAATCTTTAATAATGAATCACTCATTTCACTGGTACTACTTTATTCAATCATGAAGTGGGATTACTATAAAGACAACACCACATGATTACTGTGTCTATTGGCTATCGAATCATGTGGAACGAATGGTCATGTTAGAATACAGTAATTAGCATACGTCAGCATACAGCCCCGTAAAAAGGACTCTTATCGATTTGTGCCCAGAATTGCCCTTGTGGTTGAAACCAGCATTACAAAAACATTGTTGTTTTGGTTGAAAATTGCTGTAGAATGAGTGCATGCCTCTCAAACGACTGAGGGGACTCACTCCTCCCCTTAAGCCACAGCTGGATTTTCAAACATTGGCTGGGGGTGTACTGTACCTTTAAAACAGTTATTAATATCAGAATGTCCAAAAGCTCAGAGACTGAACTTTTTGTACACCCATTACTCACATTAATAGTAGGCCAATACACTTTAACTGTCTACAATTCAATAGGCCCAAGTCTGTAATATGAGCAAAAATGTTCTTTATCGAATTCTCATTAATGGTGATGCAATTTGAAGCCATTTTGAATGGTGTAGGGCTGTAGGCTTATATTTGCATTGTCCCCAAGTTATATTATTTAAAAAATCCCTTTTTCCCATTTGAGTTACTTCAGTAGCAATTCATAGGAATATGGCAAATGTTAATTAGCCCCAGATTATAGTGGGAATGAAAAGTATCCTCTGGTTTTGCTTTAAATAGCTGTTTTAAATAGCATACTCAAATGGTATGCAAATGCGCTTAGGCCTATGTGCAGGAGGGCTACAGCGTACTGTATTCTGATGTAGCCTGTACTCTTCACCGTGACGATAAAGTGGCAGCACCGCGCAGCGGACGGGGAGGTTCAGTTCTGTGATGCTCTCGCTCTCTATTGCCTCCTGCTTTCCACGATCACAATGGAAGGGCTTCATTAATGCCCAGTTTATGTGTCCCTCTTGGCCTGAAGCTGATTCATTTTAATTTTGCTGTTTGACACTGGACCTGCGATCGATCGTCCGCCGAGCCACTGGACTTTTCTTACTTATTGTACGGGCAGGAGACCGGGTTCTAAATCTTCAGAAAAGGTAGCCTGTGTTATAATTTAGCCTATGGTATTAGCATCGGCGTTGTTCATGAAGGTGTAAAGATGTCGCTTTTTGTCATTATTTTCAAATGACAGGCGTTATGAATGGCCAAATTCCTTTCAATCGAGGTTGTCCTTCATCACAGACATTTTTTCGAGAGGACGTGTAGGCTACTTCATGTAGATTTGTACTACAATCATTTAGGATTTAGAAGTTATTATGTTTCAGGCAACGAGGTAGCTTACATTTAAAAAGCGAGGTTGCGCTGGACATGTGCACTATACGGTAGCCTATATGGCCATGGAGTCATAAGACCATCCCATGCTGAGCTGCTTTGCAATAATAAGCCTAACGTTGCCAGCTGTTTGCTGAGCATGGCGATGCCCATCTGACGGCTCGGCGATGCTCAATTTTCATGATGATCGCCTTGAGTCAGCCTGTCAATTCACATCGTTTTGGGAGCTTCCACAATCTGCAGCTTTCGTCTATTTAAAATTATGTGGCAGTATTTTGTAATGGGGATATGTATCATGGGCCGACGACACTGGTATATTATATTTATCACGAGACGAAATATTGATGCTGCAGTGTAGCAAAAAAAAAAATCTTTACACACTAAGCATTAGGCATTTATGCTAGGCTACTAGCATGTTTATAACTAAGCTATGCAGCCTAAATTAAGTAGTCCTACACAATATCAGTTTTTCTAAAATACCTATATCATCTGCAATTGACCTTTCCTGTTTCTTTCTCTGCGGTGCCCTTTGCAGTTCAAGGACGATTTACACAGCTGATTTGAGCAAGTCATGCGTTTAGTGTTACAGTGAATTTACAAGATTGGATGATTGTGTTTGGCTCCAGTTTCTTAATCTGCATTCAGCTCAAGTACATTCTGAATATTTGTGTTGCTTTTTCTGACTGCTATTTGCAGCACCTTTGTTTAGAAATATTTTAGTTGATGTTATTATATATTTCTATGGTTTTAACCGGGACCACACATTTTATTGTTGGCTATTCATATTTTCCACACAAAGGAAGTTCTCTTCAAAGGCAACTGTTAGGCTATTTAGTGTTATCATATTCCTATTGTTGGTTTATTAATCTTTGTAGGCAAATTAATTAATGGTTTAACTGCAATTGTTAGTGATCGCTAAAGCTAATGAGCCATACATACATACATACATTTACATTTACAGTATTAAATGTGCAGGTAATCTTGCTACTATCTAAAACAATAGCACAATTCCCTTTAATGCTAGGCTGATTCCATATGGTATTGTTGTGTGATGTTCCCATTTACAGAACCACGGCTGTGTAGAAATAAACACCGGATTGTTTTGTCAGCAGGCACACAGAACGGGCAGCTATCTGATTAATTTGCTGAAGTTGACAACAAATCTTACAATCACTGACTCTACTTTTAAGCAGACACTTTTATCCAAAGTGGCTTACAATTGGTGCATTAAGTCAATAGCTGAAAGTCATAGCCTACACCAGCACATGTAATCAGGGCCAACATACACTATCAGCTGTATCATTCAATCCTCAAAGATAAAGCTAACTGCCTGAATAATAAAGTGATTAACAGCGCTATGCTATTCTGTATTGTTGAATATCCCATTTTCTACTGAAATCATTATTAAAAAATGTGTTCTAATACCTATTCTCTCTTCACACTAATAACATTTCAATAGCCTAATGGTCAATGACACACTGCAATTGAAGTCCAAGCATGTGTTCTACAGTACTGCACCACAGTTGTCATTGGCACAGGGAGTTTTATGAGCAGGTCTGCTGGCAATCCTCTCTACTCTTGCCTGAAAAAGAATCTGGTGTTTCTACACAACCCTGGCTCTGTAAATGGCAACACAAACAAAGTGGCGCAGACCGCACCACACAACATTATTCTCCTAGCCTTAGCATTGTGTGTTCAGTTAGGGGGTGGAGCTTCTAAAAGAGCACCTACAGTAGCATCTCAGACCATAACAAATGCTCCATGCTCACGCACATGCTGGACCAGTAAACAAAGAACAGAGTTTTGGATTACAGCTGGGCCCACACAGAGGGAGTGTGATGTTATTCTCATACATCTGATGTAGTAGGGGCATAATAAAATATCGATAGACTCGAGTATCGCAATATTACATTGTGCGATATTGTATTGATTCTATAAAACACTATCGATTTACTGTTTTATTTAGATTTTACTCAATATATTTGTAATAGGGACCATATTCAAAATACATTAGGTTCAAAAGAGAGGAAGGATGCTTGTTACCATGTTTAGGTTTAAGCTCATTTCCATCTGCAGTCTGAGCAAGTTTACAAAAGTGTTTATGTTATTTTTTGCAGCTGCTCCACACATTTAGCCTCTCCCGACCATCCTAATCTCGTGAGCTTTCAGTTTCACTTCACCGCGAGAATCAGTCTGGAGAGCTTGGAAATTGAGTTGATTCGGGCCGGTAAACCTAGTGTGTTACCAATCAGCGCCGTATTTTCTACGGGCGTGGTTTAGTAACAACTCGAGTCGAAAACACCTAGAGATAATACAATATAGCATAGGTTTTATTAGAATTTATTAGAAGAGCAAAGGCTTTTCTCAATGGAAAATCTGTGTCCGCTCTTCTCCTGACTTTTCTACTGCAAGAGTGGACAACAACAGACTGCTGCTTCACAGGTTCGTCCAATCACATGCAAAGTATTGTTTTGAAAGTGCCTGCCCTCTTGAATCCATTTCAATGGACGGCTCCCCAGATGGACGGTTGGACGAATGGACAGTTTTCCGCAAACTTTGAAATTGCAATATATGGCACCGTGGCCCCTGTATTGTGAATGTGATACGTATTGTATCGCCAGATTCTTGCCAATACACGCCTAATGTGATGTCATACAGTAGTATTCTACTGTATATTACACCTTTAAAGGTAAATAAAGTCATTCTGGAGAATGCCTGCATCGAACTCAAATCAAATCAAAACAAAAACACCTCTCCTTTCAATGCCATAAGCTCACATTGGAAACACATTGCGAAGACTAGGGCATTGTTGTTGTGTGCGGTCTGCACCACTGTGTTTGCGCTTCTATTAATGGAGCAAGGCTGTGTAGAAGTAACAGATCATTTTTTTTCAGCAAACTAGCAGAATATTTATATAGAATAGAGATATTTGGTGAAAAGTGTATTAACTTTCAATCGCTTACTATGTATTTTGTATCGTATGTATGTAATGTATTAAACATTGCATACTTATAACAAGTACTTTAATATGAAAGAAAGTAAGATAAAGTATTGGAAGTAGCACTTTTCTGAGTCTACTGATTTATAAGCCCAAAATGAGCGTCTTATTTCTTACACTGTTTTCCTCTCAGGGGCAAACTATGCCAGCAGCACCAGAGTTCCTGCCCCTGGTGACGCGCCAGCCCATTGGTCAGAGCCCTCTTCCTGCTTGCCCCTCCTCCATCTGTCCTGGCAGGTCCATGCTGCTGGATGTGTGTCACGGAGCCGCGCCGGCACCATGAGCGCCAACGGGCCCGCTCCGTCCCCCTCCCCCGCGGCCCCCGTCGCCCCGCCCACACCGGCAGCCACTACCATCCCGGCAGGCGCGTTGGCACAGAAGAAGAGGCAGCAGTATGCCAAAAGCAAGAAACAGGGCAGTAATCCCAACAGCAGGCCACCCAGAGCGCTGTTCTGCCTCAAGCTAAACAACCCCGTACGCCGAGCCTGTATCAGTCTGGTAGAGTGGAAGTATCCTTGGTCCAGTGTGTCTCTGGCGGGCGGGAGCTTACAAACAGCATAGCCATTGCAAAATGAATCAAGCGGTTCTTAACGGCACTGATAAATCCATCCACTAGATTTATAGATGAATGGAAAATTGTTAGAATATTATTATACTGTATATTATTCTGTACATACAATACTGATAATAGTCTTTAAGTATTAAAAGTAAAAGCATCTTGCCCTACAGTTTGAGAGCCACGGATTTATATGGTGGATAGATATGGACCTACATTTAGTGAAATATTCCTAGCATATAAGTGGTGATATTCATCCTGTTGAGGTCATTAAATACAGTATGGTGGGAGAGGATCTCTACAGCTGAGAGATATCATCTGTTCTTAGATACATAAATAATATATAGATACATGTGCGTGATAACACAACACAAACTATACTTTCTACTTTGTCTTGGAGTCTACTTTAAGTCAGTCCAAAATGAATCAGAAGAAGACCAATGTGACCTGCTCCTGATGCAATATCAACATTTGAACATCGTTATATATTTAAATAGCTAAATGCTTTAAAAGTTGCTTTTAATAACAGTGAATCATATGTTCCTATAAGGTATACTATTTGTTTATATGCAGATTTACCATTGCCGTTACAAAAATTGTGTTTTGGTTTGTCTGCCTCTCCCCACTTGTGTTTCAAAATCGGTTAGCTGATGTTATGGCAGCACTATAACACCAAGGAGAATACCTTTAACAGTGATCACAGTATTCTAGCTGCAGTTATAAGTGTGTGATTTCCTTAACTCTTTTCACAGGCCATTTGATATCTTTATATTAATTGCTATTTTTGCCAACTGCATGGCCTTAGCTGTCTATATCCCCTTCCCTGAAGATGATTCCAACTCCACGAACCATGATCTGGTAGGTGGTCTACATTCATTTTATATTATACATTCATTCCCTTAATGGATAATCACAGTGCTGATGCCATCATGATTACTGTATACTGTACTCACTCAGCTGTTGCAATCAAGGAAACTAGCTTGGCTTGATTTTCAATCTAATTAAACCAAGCGTGTTTAAATAACTATATATTATGGATATAGAGCTGTGAATACAGAAAGTGATCGCCTGTCTCAACAGATACATTCTATGTAATGAAAACAACAAAAAAGAATGAACGAAATGGAAGGATTGTGTGTATAGATTATCTGTTGTGTTACTCTCTAACCCACTGTACTGCATTCTTCCTGTATGGTTGGTATTTCAGCTTTAAGGTACTCTACAGTGGTTATTGAGTAGGTAGGTATCAGTTTCCCTACAAAGTGAAATATCTTGACAACCATTGTCGTTGTTGCTTTATCGTGTCACAGGTTTCCTGTTCAGAGGTTTTATTCAGCTTTCTATTTTTAGAATTCCTCGTCATTGCACCACTCTGTGCACCTTGTGCATTTATGTCCGTGTGATGAATTATGGGTGATGTAGTCTTGTAAGCATTGTTCCACAGCTGAGGATAAGTGCTCACAGGCTGGTAGAAAATGAGATTTGGGTTTTTTGCATGAACAGAACTTGTCGTGTTCAATCAATGTTTCCTGAATTGATCACGTCTGAATTCGTCTGGATATTCTTGGAACCGCTGTCTGAGACTAGATGGGTGTTAGAGAATGGCTGCTTTTCTGCTCTACGTTTGGGTACAGCGCTCCTCTGTTAACAACTGCTGAAGACTGATGATGGTCTACTTTAGATAAGTGTGTTGTAATGCCTCTTGGTTTGACCTCCTCAAGGGTGCCCTAAGGGTGTTTGTTTGCACAGCGGTGGTGGATTGGAGGAAAACTAGGTAATCTGGGACAATACAGTGTCTACTGTAATGTCTATGCTGTCAGCTTTAGTCTCTCTCTGAAATGTGCGAGAGACTTGGACTTTTCTAACAATCTCTGTTTAGGTTACACTCAGTCATTGCATTATACTCTAAATACAAGTACAAGCATAGAAAGGCAAATTAAACATTACACATTAATAAGATTTAAGATTTTGGAATATATAGTAAACAAATGCTCATGTGATAAACACTAATAAACATGGAATTATATTGAAACATTATGAGGTCTAAATATGGGCTAAAGTCTTAGGTGTCTAGATTAGAAGTCTTAGATGTCTAGATTATAGATGTAGATGTATCTAGACAGCTTTTTATGAAGACCCACTGACATATACTCCCTGATGTGTGCCTTGCATCACAGTGCTAACAGACTATGTCCATAAATTATGACAGATGTACTTTGCTTGACATTCATTATTTCATACTCATGCACAGCAGTTCAAACTATTCATTTGGCACACCAAGCATTTTGTCATCAAACGCTATAATGGATATAAATTCATAGCAGTATCAGCTATCAGCTATATCAGCTATTACCTTTGTATCTTCTGAGCCTCTGCATATCACCATCCATTGCAAACCGACTTTACATCATAGTGATCATAAACCAATCATCATCAATCGAGTGACTAATTGATAATTGATCATTGATTAATCAATCCAGTGCTAAATATGTTAACTCCAAGTTACATTGCAGACATCAAGTTCAGTTTCAAGTATCCCATCACACAAAAGAGGACCTAGAATAGTTTTAACATATTTTAATGCAATTCGCTGATAGCCAGAATTAGCATTAATCGGAGACCATTTCTCCAAAATTTTACACTTGATTAATGAATGTCTGCCATCCAAACCAGTTCAGACATTTCTCTCTTCTCTATTTCTAGAATAGCTCTCTTTATGAACACTGTGTCAGATTGGATTTGTGATTGCACCCCACAAGAACTTACCAGGAATGCTACATTGAGTGCAGAACACTGTTGGATTGGCCAGAGGCATTGAATAGCATATCAGCCAAGGCAGCTTACATGCCCCATGAACAAGATCCATTGATCCATGATAAACTGGAGTGCATGCTGTTGGTGGTGATAACAGCCAATTATTTTACACATACAGTATACAGTAGGACTCCTTAACACAAACACATAGTACCTAAAAATGCACATTAGTGATTTTCAGAGGTCTTCAAAAAGTACTCTAGCAGCAATGGCAATCAGAAGCAATCATATTTGACCAAACATATTCTTTTGTATTTGATTGTGCACTCCACAAACAGCTTGATGTGAAGCGGTCTGAGGGCACTCATTCTGCCGTGGCGGTATCAACATGTGATATTAAAAGCAGTACAACTTCAGCAGCGCGTGTGCAATAGGATGGGTGCAGGTGTGCTTGTATGACCTCAGCAGTTGCTGTACGGTGCTCACACTGTTGTTGGCAAGGGGAGCACAAAGTGGTGAATATGCTGAGCTGGTTTGTTAAGGCAGAGGGCGGGCGAGAGGTATACAGCTCTATGCTGTGACCCCCCCTCTCCCCCTCTCTCTCTCTCACACACACACTCTGAAGGGAAACTATAGCAGTGTGCAGAATCACAACGCAAAGGATTAGTAGATTTTTGTTCAGTGCGCACAAATCTTACGCACAGAGGTGCCAAAGCATTCGAGCAGCGTCCACAAGTGTTTCAATATAGATGCTGCTCTGTAGTCCGAACGTGATTGAAGAGCAGAGATTGTACCGTACATGCCGTGGAAGAGGAGACGTCACTTTGGTATCACACAGAAGAGTACTGCTAGAAGTGGATTTAGTTTGATCATAATCCTCCTGGTTAAATCCTAGTATACCACCTTACATTCATAGCATATCAATACACAGTATGGTAAGGGTAGGTATGCTGTGTTGCGTATGCTTTGCGTGTGCGTATGAGTTTGCTAGGTTTATGAGGTTTCTACTAATATTTAATCTGTTTTACACTAACTAGTCAAGTTTATAAACTGTCCCACATTTCACATGGAAACACATCTACTGTATACTTCAATCATAAGAAACCAAAAAAACACCCTCAAACATCCAAAAAAATATATTCTACAAGTAGAACAATTATTGGCATCATCACACACAAGTGAAATTAGCTGCTGAAATGGGCATTTCATTTATTTCTGTTTCCATTGTGCTATCCATTCACTGTGAGGTATTTTGCTCTGTTTTGAAGCCAAGCCCCTGGTGTCCAATAGAGAATTGCACCCTAAGTAATTTCCGCAATGGCTTCTCCAATACTCAGTTAGGGATGGGAACACACTGCCTTGTGCTAAAACAGTGCAATGCTGCAAAGTCAGTGGCCTGTTCTGTTAAATGCAGCAGTCCATTATAAATAGAAAGCAATGCCCTCCTCAGGCAGATTACAGCGAAAAGATTAGGAGTTCACCATCACAAGGAGGCATAAATTAGTAGAAGCATACGGTGTGCACGCACACACACACACACAAACACACGCGCACACACGTGTGTCACAAAATGTATACAAACGTAAACAAAGGCAGAAAAAGCAGCGAGTCATTGCTTGCGTTTCCTTATTGCAGCCCTCTCTATTCTGGCTAGCTCTTTTCCTATGGCTCCTCCATACAAACCTCATAGAGCGCAGGTATACCTGCCCTACCATCCTGCAGCCTGGCCTGGCTGAGCTGTGACAGTGCAGGCAAGCCCGTGCTGAAGGTAGCAGTAGAAACAATGTGCTGGCGCTGAACAACATGACACAGCAGGCAACATGAGGCATGATGCCTGCCTCGTGCAGTGTTGGCCTGTGTCAGTGCTAGTGCATATCCTCAGCGCTCTGCAGCAGTTGACTGGGACAAAAGGACACACACGTGCATACTGCAATGACCGTGAGCAAGTGTGGGAGGGGGTTGTCAAGCAGCGGAGCTCTTATTATTGGGTTCCATTTAGATTCCTGTTTGTTTTGCATCATAATGTCACTATGGATTAATAATGGATAGGGTTTCTTCAGTGCATACGGATGTCTAGGGCGACACAATATTGCTCCTATACCGATAGCAGCTTTAAGACAATAGGCTTCATAGATACACTCTGCGATTGTATTACTTGCAGTTCATCACGCCTTATGCCTGTTAATGTCTGAAACCCAACTGGACCAAAAACATGTGGTAGTCTAGTCAGTACCAGTAAACCTCGGCTTTGAGCTGAACATAGAAATATCAGCTATAGGACTACATTTACCTTTCTCAGATGAATGCGTCATGCTACTAGAGTATGCGCTCAAAGCATGTACTGTAGTTAGCTGCTTTAGTGTTTTCCTATGTTCACATTACACCTGCTGTGATGACGTGGCAGATGTATGTAGCGATGCGTGCGGTAAAACGATCTATATCGTTTGTACATCTGATGACTGAGACCGGCCTGCCAAGGTCACTGGTGTGTGTGGCTATGTTGGGGGACCGTGTGGCGATGGGGCGTACGTACGTACGTATGTGCTTCCATCACAGCGGACGCGTTCACGCGACATGTGTCAGTGTTTTGGCTGTCTACGGCGATGTAGGAGTGTGTGTGTACGCGCGTACGTACGTGCGTGCGTGCGTCTGACAGAACGAGCAGTTGGCGGTGGGCGTCGTTAGCTGTGGCTGTGGTTGGCGCAAATAGCAGTGTCTGAACTGTGGTCTCCCACCGAGGCCATGGCACAAGTGTGTGTTTACTCACTTAACTTAGCTGCTCATTTGGGGCTCACAGTCACGCGGCCCCTCCGTGTTATTAACAATGTGGAATAGATTTATGCATGTGAACATGCATGCACTGTGCATATGTGTGTGTGTGTGTGTGAGAGAGAGAGAGAGAGAGAGAGAGAGAGAGAGAGAGAGAGAGAGAGAGAGAGAGAG
>JAODUE010000594.1:0-13144 GCA_027564755.1 Amblyopsis hoosieri
ACACACACACACACACACACACACACACACACACACACACACACACACACACACACACACACACACACACACTTTGCCAAGCGGTTAGTTGAGGGGAGAGAAACGCTTCACCGTGTGTTTACACACACATTCTCTGATGGTTTACTCAGGCACTCTTGCCAGTGTGTGTGCATGTGTGTGTTTGTGTGGATATGTGTCCTGTTCCCATCTGCTGTAAATGTTTCAAAAGGGGCTTTTATAAAAATCCTTTCTGACTAATACATTTTCAATCCAATATATTATGTTCTTTGAACTGCAAAGAGTTTAAAACTAAAATTAGCATAAAACTTGATCTATATCTATCTATCTAGATCACCTGACCTTAAGATAAAAAAAAACAGTTAATTTGCAAATAATTCTTATAAGTTATTATTTAGTTAGGAAAACACTGTAAACGTGTTGTAATTAAAATTTAAGATATATTTAACTGTAAATTACCAAATGTAATAAACAAGGATATGTAATTTCTGCATTTGATGCATTTGTTTAGCATGACAGTCATTGTCGAGAAAGCTTGTTAACTTCGAGTTCAAATCCAAACAAACTCCTTCAGAAGCTCCGCCCCACAGCCAAGCGGCATTGTTGTTGTGAGTGGTGCTCGCCACTTTGTTCATACTCCTATTTACCCTATACTGTGTTCACATTGAAAATGTATCTGCCTCTGCAAATGGGAACACAAACAAAGTGATGCAGACCGCACCGCTCAACACTATCCCCGCCTTGACAATGTGTCCAATGTGGTGGGTGGGCATTCTGGGGGCGACCAAACCGAGAGGTGCTTTTGTTTTGATGTTGAGTTCAAACATCAGCACTCTTTCCCCAGCGTCGCTTACTACAGCTTTAAGGCTTTAAGTTAATAAAATCACCCTGCTTTTGAGTCACAAGCTTGTGTGTTGGCTTGGGATAGCTCCCCCACTAAGACACCAGTCTCTCCCTAGTCTCCCCTGCTCTCCTCCGCTCTGCGTTTCACACCGCGCGGATAGCCAAAACAAAGAACCGTTATCCTGACTGGCACTCGGTCCTCACCTCCCGTTCCGTTGGTGGTGATGGAGGAGCTGCCCAGATTGTTCTTGTCCACTTTGGAGCCTGTCGAGTCTCCTCCCCCGACACGGTTATGAGGACTGGCTAGGTCCTGCATTTCCATAGACCTGGAGATATATAGAGGAACAGAACAGAGAGACGTGACCCAAACTACACCAATATCCTCTTTTGATGGGGAATGTGACGGGATGTTGTTTTAGGGTCATATTCAATAACACACACACGCACAATTACATTTTTATAGTATAACTATAGCTAACACGCTGAACTATCATATCAACACACACACACACACACGAGATCCAAACACACATTTCACAATAAAGTACTTTTCTCTTTCTCTCTTGTGAATAACAGCGATTCCAGAGCCAGAACCCTCAGTGTTGAACGACATGACAAATAACATGAGCTGTATTCCAGAGGCATGAGACATACTCTGCGGGCTTCACGGCTCTTCAATACATGTATAGAGTGGGTGGGTGTGTGTGTGTGTGTGTGTGTGTGTGTGTGTGTGTGTGTGTGTGTGTGTGTCATATACAGATACATATTCATGTGAGCAAATCCACCACTGCACTTTGTTTAGGAAGAGTTTTTTGCAAATGTGAGTGGAGCTATTTTTGTGGATATATTTCATATCATGCCGATTGTTTCATATCACTTCCGACAAAAGCACATCTGGTAAAACGCACATGCACACACACACACACACACGCATACGCACACACGTCATGCAATGTATCCTGTAGTGGAAGGGTTAATGATGACTCACTGTGTGTACTATTTGCAGTGTGTATGTGAATGTGTATGTGTCTGTGTGTGTGTGCGTGTGTGCGCCAGCCCTGACTGCTGTTGCCCGCAGACTGGTTACGCTAGTTCTCTTGTTTTCTTATAGGACATCACAGACAGAATATGGAGGGTGAAAATAAATGAGGGCTGTCATAGCACTCGCTCTTACTTTTGCACATGTGTGTGTGTGTGTGTCGTGGTCTGGACACAGTCCATCCCAATGCTATACGGGCAGATGGCATCGTCACACACAACTGCAACCCACAGTCTGACTGACAGGTATAAAGACGTGGCTTTCAGCAGAGACAGCGAGAGAGGGCATCGCGAATGTGCCTCTGGGACACGACGCAGCCGTCGGCGTCACCGCTTCCTGCTGTTTACAGCCAAACATTCGTTTTTCTTTTTGCCGAAAACACTATCTCTGTTTTATCATCAACAACGCAATACTGTGATGTAGCGGCGAGCCCCAACTTCAAACAGCAGTCTGCAGAAGCCATAATACATGTTCACATACAATCTTTTACATGGTTCAATCCGTCATCTTTTCGTTTTTTTTAGCTCATCCTTTTTCCCCTCAACACGTTTCTTCTCACTCGTTTTGGTCCGTCATCCTCCAACAGCAGGAAATGATTCCGTCTCACTCTCTCCTCATTTTCTCTCCCGCTGTTTTTTTCTCTTTACCCTTCCAAAGGCTGTGGCAGGGGTTGGTGTTTCATAAACTCTTCTCTGGTTTTCACATCATTGCTGGATGCTCAGAGAGTGATTCAAGGCTGATTACAATCTACAATATAACATAAGCACTTTAAGAGCAAAGCGTTTTAAAACAAATCACCCATAATGGGTATCTATTGCTCACTATGCTGCACATACAGTATATCAGTTCAGCTGTTCATGTGTGTGTGTGTGTGTGTGTGTGTGTGTGTGTGTGTGTGTGTGTGACTTAAAAGGGTCCCGAGCAAGCACATACAGAACTCTAAGGCCATGGGAAAGTGTTGATTACTTAATAAAATAGAAGAAAGTCTCTGCAATGACCAAATAAACACGCGCACACACACACAATATCATACATATTGCAGCTAGTATTTCACATGTTACACAAGCACACGTGTGCAAGCATACCTGGTGTCGGAAGGATCTGGAACATGAGATTCAGTGTGAGATTTCTTCACCTGTGGACAGACCAGAAAAGGGAAGATAACGACATATTCATTGCACACAAACATGCACACCTACTGTAACATACACACCTGTCAAATTCCTATGAATCATCATTTATCAAGAAACGCAACAAACAAAATGGCATGTCTTGCATGTGTTGCATGTTTTAGACTACTGTAACATAAAACGGGACATATTACACAGAAAACTGGTACATAAAATGACCATTTCGCATTGTTTCGTAGCCTTTTCATAGTTCCTAAAATACAGTTCATGTTGTGGACATTGACAGAAGTAGCATGACAGAAGCGCTAACTGGCTTTTAAGTGACAGATATTGACTTTTCTGTAATTCGCCCGATGACCCTGTCTGATCCTTTCCTCAGAACCCTTCTATGCCCGACCCTCCCAAAGTTGAAAGGTCACACCGGGGTCATGTTAGGTCACAGGGCCTCACTCCACACTCTTTAACGGGCCACTGTGAAAACTAAATGGAGACTTGACTATTTGGTGGTTGTAGTGGTTGGTGGAGAAGACATTTGGCCGTTGTCAGTCAATGTTTGTTATTACACAAATAACAAGCATCGTCAGTCCACATCACTTGGTGTTCGACAACAGACATTCATATTCACATGCACTCATATACATCCTACACAGCCTTCTTTATGTGAGCATATGCAGAGGTGGTCGGCAAGACCAGCGGTTCTCTATTAAAATTCCTGTCTCTTATTTGGAAGAGGAACTAATTAGAACTGTAAACGGCGGGGTGCAGCAAGAGCCAATGTGTACCAGCTGCCCTGTAATCACTGTGTCAACACGCGCTCAAGGTGTAGGGCACGCGCACTGACACTCCCATGTGGAACAACGCATACCTACACACACACAGACACACACGTGGCAATGTAGATTCTGGTCAAATTTACCAAAGCAGCAATTAAGTCATTTGCAAATTATCACAATCACAGCCAAGCATACCAACTGACTGTGAGACTTTGTACGCTAGGCAGACACTAAGCCCAAGGTTTTTTTAGTATGCTCTGTATGTGTGTGTGTGTGTATAGAGGGTTGGCCATGGAGTTATGGTTCTGATTAGAGGACCCTGCTGAGAGTGAATAAGAAGCAGCACTTAGCGGTTTAAGACAGGGTTCAAAGGTTACCTGGTGCCCTCCCATGGATCACTTTTCACACACAGACGCACACACGCGCGCACATGCGCACGCACGCACAAATCACTTCCATGTCACGTTTCATGATTTCCTGAGATTTTACAAGGCTGTCAGTCACGACATCGACAGTATGGCCGTGAGAAACTGCAAGCCACATGTAACCTACACACACACACACACACACACACACACACACAAGCCTGACTCGTTGCTGTCTCGACATGAGCTGTAAAAACACAAGCCTCACCGAGGCTTTGATCCTGAAAAGCTTTTATTATTTCCACCACTATCCTCGCACACTTTCTCTCGTACCAGACCACGGGCCCTCCATCTGAAGCCCAGCCTCTTTGTACTGTGCTATTTTGTCACTCAGCTCTGAGGCTAGGTCAGATATCTGAGACGCTGTAACCCGGGAGACTCGGAGACCGGATTAGTCATAGTTTGTTTGACACATGGAAATGAACGGTAACAAGCGGACCTTAATTCAATAGTGCTCAATTCGTTATTGAATGTTTTTTTAATGTGGTGATTTTGGGCACGGCAACTGTACGGAATTTCCATTGATCACAGGAGATATTGTTAGCGGTGATGTTGTGTGGGGGTGGGGGGCCGCGGGTAGAAACATTAAATTATGACAACTAAAAAACATCTGGGAATGCTCCGTTTTGGGTTAATGTTAATGTTCCACCATGCTCTTACAAGCTGCTGGCTGTGCAAAGCGTGATGCCTCTGGATCAACTTTACATTTAAAAATGTGCATCCTTGAGAGATGCAACAATGGAAAATCACTCGCCGTTCCGTTAGATTCTACACATTGCTAAATAAGAAAACACATATTAAAGGGTAATTCTCCTGCTGTTCTTGTTTGCATTGATCCTGCATTGTTCCCATTTGAGCTTTTGATCGACGTTTACCATTTCCTTTTTGATATATTCTTTGGTTCTGTATTCGCTGTAACCTCTTCCCTCTCAGTCCCTTCATGAATAATGCAAAGGTGAAATTTCACGCGAGTTATGGTATGACAAATAAGGTAACCAAGAAAAATTTAACATCTGCTACAGTATTCAAATGTAATAAGTGCTGAATAAAAAAGAAATGTAAAAAAGCCCGTAGTCTTTGATTTTAATAGGCTTTTTCAGGATGTTTAAAATTTCTACTGACATGAAAGCTGGTTGATTTCACCTCCACCCAACCCCATCAAATCCCACAATGGCTAATCCAATAATATGCGCTTCCAATGTGCAAACACAAGACAAAATATACATAGAATAGAATTTGAACCTGAAACTGGCCCCTACATAACGTAGAAGACATCATACATAGTGTGGAATTAAACTAATAAAGTAATTCAGATGCTTTTAATTTACCTCCCTGTTAAACAAACACATTCCCACTATAATCACACAGTGATGGGTCTTAAAGCACTCTCTTAGGTGGCCATGACGCCTGAAGGACTCATTTGTGTCATCTGAGCCTCTTAAATAGGTGACCTTTGACCTTGTTGGCTGGGTGACCGCTCCGGAACACAACCTAGCCCTGGGACTCCCTAAGGGATATGGACAGGTGTTCTTGTTAATTAGTGTTAATTACAATGATTTATTTAAGGTAATTTTTCATCACAGTGTTAAGTGTTCTTATATTAATTAGTGTTAATTGCAATGAGTCATATAAATGGGCATGTTACTTATTTAATCTCTTAATCACGCATAATTGTGCATGGATGCAATGAGTGAAAATTGTGTTTTCTTCTTCCTTTTCTTTATCTAGTCTACCAAAGAATGCTAATAGAAAATATAAATATTTGTTATTTTTTCAGGCAAATTCAGAAAAGGCTGAACCGCAAAGGAAGCAGAGAGAGAGAGAGAGAGAGAGAGAGAGAGAGAGAGAGAGAGAGACATACCAGCACAGAGAGGGTGAAGAGATATACAGAGGCGAAGAGAAGAATAGTGTGTGTGTTTCTCGTAATAACCCAACCCATCTGCAATGAGATATCTGATACCACACACACACACACGCACACACACACACACACACACATAAATGTCATTCTGTCTTGCCAAATAGCACAAGACATTTTTTATTTTCTAAAAGAATATGACGTACAAAATAAATTAAATAATTCCACATTTTAAATTGTTAGATAGCTTGAAAAAACGCAGAGACCTGTAATATATAATATCAGTCATAAAGAAATATAAATTTAACCCAATCTTGATGCAATCAAACCTATAAGTATGATTAAAATGTAAAAAAGACTGTATTTGTCTCCGCACACATACTTTCCTATAACACAGGAACATGTTTCTAAGTAATATGTAAATCCATTGCATAATGCAGCATGCCTCTCATCTTTTGGTATCTTGGCTTTTTGGAATTTCATTGGATGTGTTGCAACAAACACTACAGTATTGCTGTCATAGCCCACTGACCTTGTTTTTCAACTGGTCAGATGAATGTTACAGCTTATAAATGTCAAACCAAACTAAACAAAATGTCTTGTCTTTAACAGTATTTCACTTGTACTGAGGCATTGTCTTCCTTATTATTCCCACGATAAGGAAATAATTGTTTGACAAACAGCAACATGACTTAACATGTCATACAAACACACACACACTATGGGATTGATGTCTTACCTGAGAGGCTATGGTCAAAAAGCAGTCCCATATGTCCACAGAATATTAAAAAGTTGTATACTCCACTAGGGGGTCACGTCGAAAACACACATAAGCACAAAAGAGACTACAAACCGCTCTAAAGAAGAAACAGCATTAGCTCCTTCTTGGTATCTAATGTGTGTTTTTCACACAAAGACCATTAGCGGTCCAAACAATTTAAACACTGTGATATGCAGGTGAAGTATACCTCCTCTCTCTCCCTCTCTCTCAGGTCAGTGCAGGAGCAGCTCCTGTGCTCCTCTGCTCTGGTGGCAGAGAATGTTTCCCTCCTCCCGTCCACCCCCCACCCCTTACCCCGCCAACCGCCCCCTCTCTCTCTCTCTCTCGCTCTCTCTCTCTCTCTCTCGATTAACATCTAGACAAAAACTATGCGTTTCGTTAAAATCTCAAAAACAAAAGTTCCTAAGTTGTTCAAAAAAGGTTTTCAACAGGAAAAATGCAATGCAGATATAAATATCTCAACAATTCCCTGTTGTCAAAATATTCATATTTGAAATGGAAACAATATCGAATAATTGTAATTTGCGAAAACCTATTCAGAGACATTGCCCTTTTCCTACAGTACAATTTACAGAGGGCAGCTCTGCTATAAACGCTGTAAATCCTTGTGTGAAGTTGAGCATAATGTGTAACGTTAGACCTGAACAGGCCTGTGTGCAAACAACATGGTGGTGGCAATGTCTCTAACGTCAACGTCTTGCTCGCTGTGCAGTATAGAAAACGCACAGCACACCATAAACTTCGCACCATGCAATTAACCCCTCCCTACTGCAAAAAAAGGACTTGCATGTACAGCAGAACACACATACAGTCTGCGTTAATAGGAACCACATGGTCTAGACATGTATCAGATGTGTGTGTGTGTGTGTGTGTGTGTGGGAGAGGGGAAGAGAAGATGGGGGCTGAGATATTGCAACAATGCAATGTGCAAGGAAGGCATTGGAATGTAATTGGTCACAGTAATTGTATCACTACTGTGGACAAAGTATTCTCTCTCTCTCTCTCTCTCTCTCCTGGATATGTCATCCAGGTGTAACCATTACGGGCCATGCACACACACACATACACACACACACACACACACAGAGAGACACACATCACTTGATTCAAACTAACATATTGCAGAGTACGTATATATTAATACACTGTAAAGGCTACCCAGCAAATGTACAGGATAAATGAAGAACTTGCCTTACAAAGAGATTCCTTTTGTGAGCAGACTGTATAAGGTGAGAAGCGTGTAGTAAATATACATTCAGTATTTCATGTATTAATAGAGGGAGAGAGTGTCTAACAGACTCATTGGGTATGGAGAGCATGTAATGTAAAGGGGCCTAGAGACCATTTTGGAACAGGGCCACTGTCTCCAACTGTGTAGCAGACACCTTTAGCTCGATCGCCATAGCAACAGCACGCAACACTGCATTCATCCCCTTGCTTCCAATAAAGACCCAGATTGATAGACTGTCTATATGCCTGTGTGCATGTACGTGTGTGTGTGTGTGTGTGTGTGTGTGTTTGTGCGTGTATGTTTGAGTAGCTGTCAGGGCAAATTAGGGTGTTGCTGAAGCGCTTGACAACTCAAGCACTTTATTATTAGACGGGCAGGACCCCTTTTGGAGGGGGGAGGGGGAGGGGGGAGGGGTCGTCCATAAACATCCATGATGAAATATTTTTACAGCAAGTGGAGAAGGGACCAAGGGAGGTGTCCCAAAACACGCTGGGGGCAACGGAGAAAGAGCAGAAGAAGGAAAGAAAACAAAACAGTAGCATCAGTTGAATCAGGGCGGTAAATTGAGTGAAGGAAGCAGGCAGTATATTAGACGGCTAAGTGACAGGACAGGCTCCAGTTTTGTTGACATTACGAGATGTGTCAGGGGTGTGTGAGTCTTCAAAGAGGTCCTTCAGAAAAACTTTGTTCTTAAAGTGGAACCACAGTTCATGTATAAACAGGAGTGGTGTTTCAATTGTCTTAATTATTTGTTTTATTTGTTTTCATCTATGTATTTTTCATTGACGTGATACTGTATCTCACCAGCATTCATTAGTTTTATTGTAGTAACGTCACATTACAGGCATGTACAGTATTGTATACTGAATATTTTATTCATATGCTTTATGAATTTGTCACTACAGTTTAAACAAAAATATGATATACCTATAACATTAAAACAGAGAGTAGCTGTATTGAGAATTCCAATCTATGTCACACTGTTCCCATAATGACTTTGAGGGTACATCTTTTTTGAGTGCCAAGGTGCTTCCTTGGCACCTTCGTCTGATAACAACAAACTGAAACATGCATAAAAGCCAACAAGGAAAAGAAGAATGCAAGAAAACATTTTAGAAGCTGTCACACAGAACATGAAACTTTAAGGAGATAATCATGTGATGTGATATGATATATTACATCATATTATGCTCAAAACTATGGAGGGAACACAATCAGCGCCACATTATGGTAATTGCTTTACCTAAAAACATGAGATATTTCACCATGTCAAACTAGGATCATTTTAGCACCCTATGTCAACCAGTGACCACATGTAGGCATATTGAATGTCAGGTTTCTACAATCTTCTCATTATTTTTGATGATACCTAGATCTTATTGCCTGAACCACTTTTGTCTAGAGGCCCTAAGAGGCCGTTTATGAAAACAAAGTTCTTGCAATTTTTTACCTTTTTGGTAATGCATCTGTCATACAGCACATTAAAGGCATTTCTCTGTTTTTTTGTTAGTAATAAATAATAATAATAATAAAATAGAAAGAAGCAGCTTTAAGCTAGTCAAATGTCAAAGTCAATGCACTCTTGTCACTGAGTTTTATACTTATCTTATTAATGCTGCAAAGTCTAATGAGGTGGGTTATGTGAAATGTGTGTACATTTATTTTGATGTGTCTATATAATACAAGTGAGTTTGTTTGACCCCCAAAATTGTGCCGGTGCCAGCTCGGAATCATCAATAGGGATTACTCAATGCTGTTATTAGTTATATTAATTATCTGGTGTCTCTGGGGCTCACATTGACACAGTTGTGGAATCTGCATTTGATACTCTCTCTCTCTCTCTCTCTCTCTCTCTCTCTCTCTCTCTCACACACACACACACACACACACACACACACACACACACACACACAAAGTTGGAGACAGAATAATGTGATTATTAACGTAGATGAAAGTGAACAGATCAAAACATTTTCACTGATCTGTCTGACACACACACGCATACACACACACACACACACACACACACACACACACACACACACACACACCTGTACAATGTGATCATCCAGGTAACTCCATCAAAAAGCTCAAATGCTGGCATTCGCAGACCACAAAACACGCTCATATAGGATTTTACACACCATAAAAACACACATTCCTTCTCTGTCTCCCTCTAGTACTCTGGCCCACACGCACACACACACACACACACACACACACACACACGCACAGCATCACCAGTTTACCTGTCCCCCTGCTCAAAGCGAGCTCTCCGCTGCAGCATTTGTATGAGTGGTTATCGCCGCGGTAACCCAATCCGCTCCCTTTCATGTAAAATACATTGTGTCGTGCCCCCCCTCCCCCACAATCCTCAGTTCCCCCAGCCTGGGGATGTGTAAAACTATACCTCCTTTTATGCCTACAAAAATGCCCCTTTTTCAGGTGTAGTAGGAAGCTATACAAGGAGAGAGAAAAGGAGAAGTGAATGCCTGAAAAGGAGGAACAGGGTGAGCTTGTGGGACAGTGAGCAACAGGAGGAAGGTGGGGAGCTGTCACGGGGAGGTGGGTGGTTAGGTGGATACTCTTGACATGTTTGTTGGATGCTGCTTGACCCTCTTGCTAACAAGCCGCCGCCGTGTCTCAACGAGAGGCGAAATCAAATGAACATGAAAAATATCTGGCCCTCTCACACACTCTTTAGCTTCCATCCAGGCACGGAATCTTGCCTGAAATCTTATGTTTTCCAAGAGTTGCCAAGCTTTCAGTTGCACACATGCCAATATGCTTACAGAAAGACAGACACCCCCTCCACACACACATACATCCACACCCACACACACACACAGGTCTACACTCACTTGACATTGCTCATACTGCCAAAAGCCAGCCCCTCAGGAATGTAGATCAACAATGGCTTGTTCTAATTCATATTTTTTTGTATTTTTTAAACATACAATGCATTTTAACTGGGTTTCCTGAACCCTGTGGATATGAAACTTGCTCAACCCGTAGATTCCAACGAACACTGGAAACCGGCTGCAGCAATATCACGTAACAACTCCGTATTCTTCTCAAATGGTTGTAGAAAGAAAGAAAAGGGCACACACACACACACACACACAATCGGAGTACTAAATTTAGAAGCAGGCCTCTCCATTAACTCACCACAACAATATGGACATTCAGAGAAAAGCGCACTTGCTCTGAGCCATATATACGGTACAGAGAGAGGTGCCTTTACACTGAAGGGAGCAGGGCTAACGTTTATATAGGCCACACCGGGTCATCGACTGCAAGAGGGGAACATGCTTCACGTGTTGTGTGAAGTCAAATGAATGCTTTAATTGAACGCAACTTACATTAAGTGTGAAATGATATACTGTGTATATACTGTAAGTAAGTAAGTATATACTGTACATCCCTGTTCCTGTATCACGCATCACACACAGAGAACTGCACCTGAAACTATAAACTGTACATTGTCAGGGCATATACTGTTGACAAAGGCTCTCAATGTGCAATTGCATTGGATGGAAGTGTCCGCTAAATTAATCTTGGAATGTAATAGCTAGCTAACTCTGGACATACTGTGTGATGACAGTGTATGTGCAAGCAGTAACTGAGAGAAATACAGAGAGAGAGAGAGAGAGAGAGAGAGAGAGGAGAGGAGAGGAGAGGAGAGGAGAGAGAGAGAGAGAGAGAGCGAAGGACGTCGCTGTTCATCCTCGGTGGTCTTCTGTACCTGCCACTGAATTGGCTCCTCATTGTCTCAGAGAGTGAGGGATTGTAGACATGATTTAATGCAGCTTTACTCCATGGAGACAGATGAAAAGTCACTGATGGATGAGGATGAGTGTGCGTGTGTGTGTGTGTGTGTGTGTGCGTGCGTGCGTGCGTGTGTGCCATTAATTGTGGAGCGTTTGGCCTCGACTGCCCCTGCTCAGCTAATCTGATGAGAGTGATTAAAAAAACAACTGGAAGAAACCTATACCAGTCCATGGCTGACCAGACACACACACACACACACACACACACAGAATCACGCTCGGAGGCTCTCAAAGACATTAACGAACACGCGGTCTCAAAGGCAAGGAATGCACAAGGATGTAAATGCATGTGGGCAACGCAGACAGAATAGCACAGCAAACAACACGTATGTGCCCGTGTGTCTTACGTTGGGCTATTCCATATCATGTATATTCTAGTGTAGTACTGCAGTGGTAGTACTGCAGATATGCATGAGTTAAAGGCGGGGTCAGTCACTCTCGCTAACTTTGAGCTCACGTCAAAACAATAGCGCTCCGCGGTCCTCCGCAGCCCCACACGTCGAAACGCACTGTGAAGCAAATCGTAGTGGTGCGGCTTTGTTGTTGGGCTGTGTAGAAGTATCAGATTATCTTTTCAACACGCACAGAGAACAATAAGCTAGCGAAATGCAGAGAGGTATTTGGTCAATTTGACTTGATGTGTATTAGCTTACAATTAGCTTGCAATAGCTGACTTTACCTTTTAATAGGAGTTCATGCATATTTACAGAGCTTGGGGGAGTAGAACACCCCTCCCACCCTCTTCCTCACCCAACCCTCCCTCCGCTATGTGGGACCTGGGCCCTGGGGGGGAGGCGGGGATGAGGGGTAGAGAAACGCAACACCATCCTCTCCTCTGCTGCCCCACCCCCCTTCCACCCCTCACCCTCACTCCTTACCCCCCGGCCAGCCCATCTCCTCCCCCAGACCCGACCGCAGCTACCGCCGCCCCCTCTTCCAGTCCCCTACCGCAGCCCCAGTCCACCATATGCCCCCCACCCCCCACCCCCGGCCTGAGCACTACCGCATCCCACAGTGAAGAGAGATCAATGAGGTGTGCGTGCGTGTGTGTGTGTGTGCGTGTGACAGGCACAGAGCAAAGGGGAGACAGAAAGAGCCTGCAGGAAATAGAAAAGAGATAAGAGAGAGAGAGAGAGAGAGAGAGAGAGAGAGAGAGAGAGTGGGAGCGAGAGAGAGAGAGAGAGTGGGTGAGGGAGGGGGTGGGGGGGGGGGAGGG
>JAODUE010000595.1:0-13144 GCA_027564755.1 Amblyopsis hoosieri
ATTGTGAGATATATTTTAATTTATATCTTTCTCTTTGTTATCTCTATTTCTCTTTATCCTCTCTCTCTCTCTCTCTCTCTCTCTCTCTCTCTCTCTCTCTCTCTCTCTCTCTCTCTCTCTCTCTCTTCACAAACATAAATAAACACAAATGTACTCAAGACAACTACAACGACATTCTTTTATGTTTCTAATACATCTAATGTCATGGTTTGGGTGGATTTGGAACCCTTCATCCATGTGATATACAGGTGTGTGTGTGTGCCCGTGAGTCTGCACTCAGATGTGTCTCTATGCAGACAGAAGCACTATAGCCTCACTGATGTGCGCCTGTGCCTGTGTGTGCAAATGCACATGCGCTCGTATAACTTGAGCTGTGTATTTCAATACCAGCGAGCAGCCTTGCAACATACTGTTCTGTTGCATCCTCCCTGCTCCAGATGTCTCTTGTCCGGTGTGTGCTTGTGTTTCAAGGTCCTCCTCCCTAGCATCACTAGCATCATCTCATCAGCGCAGCAGATAGCATATGGCAGAGCAGCACCAATGTGCACTACAGCGTTGCATTCAACCTAATTATAATAACCTAATAACGGCAGTTAATTTGGGACTTCTGGTTGTGTTACGAGCTCAAACACACGTTTGCTCACCCCGGCGTTCCCGATGGATATCAGTTTTTCCACATGACCACAGGTGGCCCGGCTATACGTTTGGTTTTCATCTTTGTATCCAAAGCACAGACATTATTTCCCATCCTAGCCAGTGCTTGTGGGCGAAGACGATGAAAAAGTGATGTGCTTTTTTTTTTTTAACAACACTCTCTCCACTCTGTCTTTGTCTCTTTCATCACGCGTGTGTGCGTGTGTGCGTGTGTGTGTGTGTGTGTGTGTGTGTGTGTGTGTGTGCTTAATGCTGGACCATGAGTGCGTACACCTCTCTGTCTATGCTCTCTTCTTTCATACGCAGCAGTATTTCCTGAGAAGATAGTGTGTGTGTGTGTGTGGGGGTGTGTGTGTAGAACAGGCTAGGTTCATGGCAGGCCAGCTGCAAGATCTGGGGATCAGGAGCAGATGGGGGATGTATGGTTTGTGTGTTGTGTGTGTGGTGTGTGTGTACATACTGGGGGCAATGGCAGGGGGCAGGGCTTCACCGTGCAGCCTGAGGACAGGCATAGTGGGGGTGTTTATAGGAACATTGTGAATAGGCTGTGTGGGGTGTAGGGTCACCTAATATAAACCTTATGTTTAGAAGGTAGGTGTGTGGGAATTTGTCAGAATATGTGACCCAAGATGACATGCTAAGGTTGTGCTTTTGAGTGTGCGTGTGTGTGCGTGTGTGTGTTGGAGTGTGCTTGTGATATGTGTCCAGCTGAGGACTAAAATGAGGGACAGAGTGACACTGAAACGCCAAGTGTGTCTTGGCTTTGTCCAAACACACACACGCACACACCTATATAATCACATGCACCCACCACCATACACTTGTGCAGACCGTCCTAATGTCTTCCTGCCACTTTAAGGCCATTTGAAACTCTCCAGTGAGCAGCGTGAAGAGCAGTGGTTCCAAGAAGACTTATCCCTTAGCCTACGAGCTCCCTCTCTGCTGCTCTCTTCCCGTGTCACTCCACCTCAATCCTCTCAGTTTAATCCAACCAGCGATATATATATATATGACTGTTTATATGACTCAAAGGAGACAAGCGCATCGTAAAATCTGTCTAACTGTCTGTCACCATTTTATTATCCTTTAATATTTAATCATTATTGTGTGCATAAGCTTTATGTTTCCCACTAGTTCTACCTCTGTTCATCTACTGTTTGTGCACGTGTCAGTGTGTTATTGAGGTATTAGGATGAGCACGGTATTGCTGATGGTGTGTGTGTGTGTGTGTGTAGGGGGTGCATTATGAATGCGAGCTGGCGGCACTGACCTGTTTGTGTCTTACTGGCTGACCACTATTGACCATCTGCTAACCAGCCTCATTCCCTGGCTGTCTGTCCATCGGGCCACATGTTTAATATGCAGTGGTCCTCAAATGTCTTGACCCTTGACCCACATAATACACGTTGTTTTAGTATTGACAAATGTTTGCACATTGTGTTAAAAGTAGACTCCTTGCTTATGTTAAGCTAGAACTACACAATGGCGTGGACTAGCAACTGCGTCTTCTAGCCTAATTACCATTTATGTCGTCACGATTGTGCGTGCGCTCGAGCGAGGACGCTCATTCAGCTACCTTCTGAGTCTATGCGGACAACCAAGATAACGGCAACGAGGAAGTTGCGGGACTTTTGCTGACAGCTAAGAGCGAACCACAACACTGACACCAAAATCTAGTAGCCCATTGGCGTTATCAAATGTAGATTTTTCTATGCCTTTTGTTAATTCAAAAGTAAATGAAGAAGAAGACGAAGGCAAAGGATTCATAGGAAACAGAACAGGCGTGCAACACGCCACAAATCCATACTTTTGCCGTGATTTGGAGGCATCATGTTCACATGCAAACAGTGTATTTGTTTTGGGCTGCTGGAATAAATAAATGTTCCCTCTTTAATTAGGTTTTTGTGTTTTTTATATTGATGTTACTCTGCAAGAAAGCCTGATAGCCTTTACCTAGATTCTAATTGCTGTAAACGTTAGTGATTTCTATGACCTCTTGCTGCCGATAACAAATTTGAATCACTAGAAATAATTGATAGAGCGTCAGGTTTCGGCTGCTATGAGAGGTCAGTCCAGCAGATACACTAAATAGTCAACCAGCCACTTGGCGATTTCTGTTTAAAAGCCGTCGCTCCCACACACACAAGTGAAAATCGTTCTAGAGTGTAGTTCTAGATTTAGAGTTCTTCCAGATCCCAAGGTGTCCTCCCCAGCTCACTGTTTGTTTTGAAACACTACATTACTACTACATAGGGTGAGAGACACAGAGTTTGAGAACATTTAACTATAGGAATCTATATGTATAAGTGCTTCTAAAGAAGCTGGTGTTTACATGGCTGTATGATTGAGATCCGTATAGAGAGAGAAATAAGATAACCCCAATTTGTCTATGAGTTTACCTCTTCACACAGCATCCTCCTTCATTGTGGGTCCAGAGCCTGTCTTCTTTTTGGCTGGGCTCCAAGGCTTACAACTTCCAGTGAGTGTGAGCCAAATATTTGTGCGACTGTTGGCCTGTGCGTTTGTGCCAACTGTATTTCAGGGGCAGCGCCACTATGTAAGGACTTGAACATGCATTTGTTCACATGGTTGGTTCGTTCCTACTCAGCAGATGTGTGTGTGTGTGTGTGTGTGTGCGTGTGTGTGTGTGTGGGTGGGGGGGGGTTATGTTCTGGTTGTATTCTGCGCCACTGTGAGTGCAGCACTGGTAACAGTCACAGTTTGTGTGTGTGTGTGTGAGAGAGAGAGAGAGAGAGAGAGATGGCGATAGTGTAAGCATTTGTGCGAGTTCCTGTAGTAAATTCATTTTATGTGTGTGAGTGTGTGTGTGAGAGCAAACTGAACAGTAAAGTAGAGATCAGGTGAACTGATCTCTAACTGCCCCCTTGGCTCTAGCCATAGCATTGCACTGTATTGCTCGATTTATTTATTGATCTAGTATAAATAAATAAATAAATAAATAACACACAAACACACACCACTACCACCAGCAGCTCTGTTGAACTGGCCAGGCAGGAAATGCCGCAAGCACACAGCTTGAGCACACACACACACACACACACACACACACACACATAATGAAACTAAACACTGTACTTCCCACCACACTATAGCCCCACTCTCCCATATAAAGTTCAGTAACAACATTAAAAAGTTGTCCTGCCAGGCTGGTGAGCTTATCCAGGAAGGAGCTGGAGGTCGTTAATGGTCTCTCACTAAGGAAAGGGTGGGCGGGGGGAGCAAAGGTTGCTGCTGGGCCCATGAAAGCTCCTCAGCAGCAGGAAAGACCCGAACATGACTGCTCTCCATGGGTGTGGTGGGCCTTAGTGCGTGGGAGTGCCTCAGCTGTAGCAGCTAGCTACATGCCCATGATGCACCACTATCATGGAAAGGCTTATTCAGCCCGGTTGGAAAAAGAAATGCCTGCCTGGCACAACATTGATTTCTGACTTGCAGCTCAGCTCTGAAAAGTGTATGGAAACTCAAAGTTGATTCTACCATCGCTTAACTGATTGAAAACAATAAAACAGAGCTATTTGTCTGCTGTTGAAAACAGCTTGCTGCTCTAACCTTGTGTTTCGTGTGGCAACCAAAGTCCCACCCTTTACTAGCCTCCATTCACATTTACTATGCAAACATATGCTTATAAAGAGCTGAGGCATTCTATTGGACACTATTCATATTTTATATATATATATATATATATATATATAAAATATATACACACATATATATATATATATATATATATCCACTATAAACACACCTCATTATTTCGAGAATGAGGTGTAAAGTGTTTTTACTTTACCATATTATCTTGGAATTGTGATGTCTAATGTAGTATCTACCAATTCATTTCAACTTCTTATTACAGTAAAACATCTGGACTTCAATTTAGGTTATCTATACTAGACTGGCTTTACCTATTGAAAAATCCATAAATATCTTACAAGCCAGCATGACCCTAGGAAAAAAAAAAAGTACCCTACCATTTTCAATTGAAGAATCAATACTAGCCATCTTCTGTTACTGCTGATAATGTATACAATCAATAGATTAAACACTATTATAAAATCACCAAAAGTATTGCTTGATCCATCTGGGGGGTCCCAACTCCAGCCCCCACTCTGAGAATCACTAAGTTAGCCTAGCTTATATCGCCTGACCACAGCCAGGGCTCCAATAAAGGAGCTGTTGTTCAGGTGTCAGGTCTGGTCTGCCTGGTCGGAAAAAGAGACGATGGAGGTGTAATTCTTGGGGGAGGTTCAGAGGGGTTCAACGGTGTCTAGGCTAGTCCCCATCCTGCCGCAGGATGACCTTTGACCCACCCAGCCCTTGTTTGTCTGGCTGCATGTCCGCTTGCAGGGCGCACAACGAGGGAGGGAAAAAGAGAAGAAATAACAGAGAGGGAAAATTAAACCGTAGAGAGAAGGCATGGGCTGGAATAGTCTGGTCTGGCATGGCACGGCACACACAGCCCACACAGACATCAAAGACAGGACAAAACAGGGCCGTGAGGCAGACGAGAGATGGCAAGGTAAAATAAATGAGCTAGCATGAAATACAGGGAAAGGAAAACAAGTTGCCAGTGTTGGTCCACAACTAGAGAGAGCTGGTCCGAGGGTGAGGTACAATGACAGCAAAGCTTCCGAACACAGGTCCTGAGGAGGCAAGATAAGGGCCGAAATAGTAGTTTATGGTGTCAATCTCCGACCTGGCTCTCACCCTCTCTCTCTTTCCTGCTGGCTTCATTCTTTCTCCAAGTGGCTGTGCTCTCTGCCTTCTGTGTGCTTTTGTAGTACAGGCCTTTCCACGTGTCGTTTGGTGTCCATTTACTTTTTAACCCCCTCTGCTGCACGCTCACACACACACACCTCAACTTAATGCATATGGAGCCGTTTATTTAGGAGAATTCTCCTTTGTTGCACCTATATTACAGTAAGTAAATGTATTTTTTTAAGCGCAGTGGAGAGTGAGGCTAACTCTATTCTTTGTTATGAATTTTTCGCCCGTGGTGAGGCCGGATGAGGAGCAATGTGTAGCCAAGAGTGTGATTGTATTCTTTTCTTTGCCCTCACACACACACACATTCGTGCACCCATGCTGCCAAGCTTAAACCTCCTTTGCCTCTACGCCTCAGAATAATCAATAAAGAGTCTCTTTAAAAAAGGCCTGAAAACTAATGGAAAGAGATGTGGAACGAGAGAGGGAGGGATGTTTGCTTCACCTAGCTTTCCCACCTCAACTCTATTTCCCGCCACTCTCATTCTCTCTTTGTTTGACAATGCCTTTTTTTCCTTCCCCTTGCAATTAGATAAATAGATGGAGAGATAGATAGACACAGTGGGGTCTAAGAGTTTGAAAACACTAGTCAAGCTGCTATTTTGCATAATGTTTCGAACGAAATGCTAATTTTCCATTACAAATCATCTTAATAGTTTGAGTGAAAAGTAGAATTTTTGAATGTACATGAATTTATGAATGTCTTAGTATTTGGCATGTCCCCCATTTGCTTTAATGACTCAGGCTGGCATGGACCTTTGTGCAAAACCTGATGACCCATGATTTGACAGTGTTCCAAAGAGCCGCTTGATGTCACAGAATTCTTGACTTTCTCAGGCTTCAAGTGCCCCCATAAATGTTCAGTGGGTTTTGAGGTGAGGTGACTGCGGAGGAAAGCCCCTGACAGTCAGGAGATGACTCTTTGGTGGTCTTTGTTCTTCAAATAGTTCTTAGTGTGTTTTTTGCAAGTTCAGTTACACAGGTATACAGGGAAGCTCCATGTCAGCCTTCTGTGTTTGCATCCTGACTACTTGCGCTCCATGGAGGTAGGTCAGCTGTTCTCCTCCCTCCCCTCAAACTGAGAGACAAATACAAATAGGCTCTAACCTGGCAAAGGCACAGTAGGCCCATATGTTTTGTGTGTTTGGGTAGCTATTTTATATCTGTTTTAGTATGCTAGTATGCATTCTGTTCCGATGCTATTACCGCCTTGCTAATTAAGCTCTGAACCATAGGGCCGTTTATTTACTCTGGGTGTTTCTTGATTGAGACAAGGGAGGCAATACGCTGTCACGGTTGCACGGAGGTGAGGACCCTGACGCTAGACATGTAGAATGAGAATACGGTTTATTCCAAAAAACAAGGCAAGAACACAGGGAACACCACACATACTGACATTTACAATGACCGACAAATACAACAGACACACAAGGGTTTATATACAGGAAGACTAGACAGACCATTGGACAACATCAACGAGGAACAGGTACATCAGTCATACTAGTGTTAACTAATCGTGATTTCAATATTGACCAAAATAATAGCGATTATGATTTTCCCCATAATCGAGCAACACTACCGTTAGGTGAACAGGGTAAACAAACTGTAATGTACATTTACCTCTCCAATATGGCGGCACACATTTCTGCCAATGCACCACCCTCTGTAGATGTCCCACAGTCTACAATTGAAATGTTAATGTCAGTAGCATGGTTATTATTGTGTCTTTTTTCCCGTTTGGAAACTATAATTTTGTGTGATGTGCTTGAGAAGTGTGAGGCAATAAAGTTGTTGCTCTATCTTTGAGGGTTAATACTGTAAAACACATTTGCATAAAGCAGGCATGTTGTTAAAATAAATCCCCATTTAGGGTACATTTTGAACAGATAAAAATTTAATTTATTTTTTGATTATACATTTAATAAGGGGGTACACAATTAATTGCGATTACAATATGTAATCTATTGATAACCCTAAACTGGATGGATGGATGGATGGATGGATGGATGGAAAGACAGACAGTAGAGATATATTGATAGATGTGTGTGGGGGAAGAGAAAGATAATGTGAGTAAGGGGGACTGTCAGTCTGAAGAAAAATTAATTCAGTTTTCGGCCTGTTTTAAAATTCATCCCATGTGCGCACACAAACACACACACACGCACACGCGCACACGCGCACACACGCACACGCACACACACACACACACACTTCTGTCCAGTGGTTCTCATATCTCATGCAGGACTGAACATCTTTGATTTGTGTATCAGGATTAAATTACTCAAATTTGTCTTTCCCTCCTTCTGGGAGAGCACTGTGCTTTTTAATTAATTGATTTTCAAATTAAGTTTATAGCGCACTGGTTTGTGTGTGTGTGTGTGTGTGTGTGTGTGTGTGTGTGTGTGTGTGTGTGAGTGGTTTGGGTGGGCACATGTGTTTGAGTGTATCTAGTGCTTATTAAACCTCTCTCCCCCTCCCTCTCTCTGTATTACTTGATACCAGCAGGGTGTGTGTGTTTGTCCCATGTATGCCATTACAGTAAGACAGTTGTGCTGCATGTGTCTATGTGTGACGCCTCATGCTAGCTTGTGTTCATGTCTGTTCTTCGGTGCCTCAGTAATGCTGGACTGCTTTATATGGGTTTGTGGGTAAAACGATTTTGATGGCAATTGTTGCTTTGTTGTCATTTATTTTCTCCAACAATACAGTCCAATTGATCAACTCATGGACTATGCAACACACAATTCCATACACATTTAATATGGAGTACATATTTAAATTCTCACTGAGCAATAAGAATGACATGTAGGTCCAATACACAAAAACGTTTTACTTAATCTATTAAAAAAATATCAAAAACACCTATGGCAAAGAGAGAAATCAATTTGTGACCCCATAAAGGCATCTTGCCCCACAAGGAGGGTCTGTGCCCCACATTGATAACTGGTTTGGACAGATTTGTTTTCTCACTAGGGATTTTCAACCTTGCCTCTAACCTAAAAGATAAGAGATGTGTGTGACTGTGGGATTATTGGCGTTCATACCAGAGCAGTGTGTTCTCTTGGGGTTCACACGTTAGTATGTTGTTGGTCTCTGGGCAGAGGTGCATTCTGTTGTTCTGCTATTCTGTAAATGCTTTGTAACCTGCTTGAACAATCTCCAAAACACACCACAGCACATAACATCATCTCAACTCTGTTCATTCTCATTTAAAAGCAGAAACACAAAGATTAATTAGCATAACAGTTGGTAATTGGCTCAACAGAAACGATAGGCTGCTTCCAGTGTGTGAAAATGGAAGTAAACGTATTTATCGTGCTGTTTTGATTGTATGGTACAAACACAACCTGCATTTCCATTGTGAAATCACAGTAAATAGGTGCACATACAGTGTACAAATTAGAGTTAAGCTGTGAAAACACTGCTCAGAAACACACCACTGTGTCTTGTACACACCCCAGGTTCAAGCAGCCATGGATTAACCTGGGATTGTTTTCAAAGCGTATACTCTACACTTACCGTAAAATAAACTCATCCGGCATAATTGGAGTTAAATTGCACCATGAGATGGCCATTGCAATGCAGACCTTCGGTCTGTGTCTTTTCGTCTTTGTGTTTTGTTGTGATACTCTTTTGTTTTCTGACCTCTCCTCATAGCAGGAGGTCAAGAGCGCCAAGCCGGTTATAGAATAGCACCCCTGGAGCTGCTAGAGATTCACTGTCTTGCACAAGGACACTCCTGCAGGGAGCACACTTGCCATCAGAGCGCTACTTTGTCCAATGCTTTTTTGTTGAAGGGCAAACGCTCTAGTTTTTGTAGCAGCAGATATATGCCTACTGTAGTTCCTACATGTCTGTAGTACACACACAATCCAAGGGAGACAATTGTCTCCCTTGGAAAATAGAGTATTAATTTCAATGGGTTTTTCCTGGTTAAATACTGTAAAGGTTAAATAAATACATTTACTGTATAATGTGTCTTTATGCATAAGAGTGTAAGTGGTTGTGCGACAGTATTGTCAGCGCCAGACAGACCGCCCACAAGACGTTATTAACAACTTTATGGATGTCTTGGTGTGCTCTAAGTCGGGACTGTCAGATGATCACACACTGATTGGCTGACTCACAAAGGCGCCAGTGGTTTGCGAGCACAAGTGTGTGTGTATGTGTGTGTGGGGGGGGTGGGGGTGAACTGCGTCAAAATCCGAGCGCATGCGCGTCCATGCACTGACGCATACGCCCGCTTGATCCTTAATACTTTGTTCTCGCATCCTCCTGTGTGGTGTAGATATACTGTGGCTTGTCACACACACAGCTCACACACACACACAAACACGCACACACACACACACACAAACGCGCAAACGCAAGCCTACACACAAACGAGTGCCAAGTTGTCGGAGCCACACTCCACAGATATGAGTCCTGCGCGTGTTTTGAGAGGGTACATGTGTTAGTGTGTGAGTCTATCATGTTCTCATACATGCAAACATAAATATGTACTTACCCACACAGTGTATCGTGTCATCTGCACTAAACTATGAAGACATTACTGTAAGTGTGTGTGTCTGCGCATATTGCTCTCTCTCTCTCTGTGTGTGTGTGTGTGTGTGTGTGTGTGTGTGTGTGTGTGTGTGTGCATGTGTGTGTGAGATATCCTGCTGATGGGGTGCAAGCGGTAATTGGAGCGGCCCTATTGATTTATTAGCTCGTAGCGGAATGTGGCATTGGTCTCTTTTTCATCGCTCATCCAATCAATGCAACCCACAGGTGGATGCTGTTTAACTCCGAGAGAGAGAGTTGAAAGTGTGGTTGTATAAATAGATTGAAGCTGGGCTCAACACAAAGAGAGAAAGATCAACTCTCAAACTTGAAAAGGCAGTGGCCAGCCAAAATGAGACACAGGCGGAGAGACCGAGCAAGAGATTGGTCTGATTAGCAACGTCAGATAAGGACAGGCAGAAGAGGCGGATAATGTTTATTTTTTCCACGTTGATGACATCGTCGCTGCATCTGTGACTTCAGTGGGAGACCACAAGCCTTAATCTTACTCCATTTGGTGTTGTCTGTATCTATTTGATTCCTTCATACTGCTGTTGGCCCCCCACCCTCCCGTTCTACTCTATATAGCGAGCTTCCCTGCCACGTTGTTTTCCACTACTGCAGCAATGTGTTTTTGTTTATTCTTAAAGGGGCAGTGAGCTCCTCCCTGCGTTTGTTAATTAAGTCATGTATAAAAGAGATACCACTTGATGTTCTATTTGGCCACGGCATTGAAAACGATTAATACCAATTTGTGTTTACTTTGAAAGATACTAGATGCTGGCATTTCACTTCAGTGTGATGTTCTTGACAGTTTGTGACAGGTAAATGACAGTGTTCTTTCATGTAAGGTTGTGTTTAGTCTGGTAATGTCCGGAGAAATGGAATTCTTAACAGCCAGCGTTTTGAGCTACGACTGGTTAGGAAACGTCTAAGTTTTACCTTTGGATTCTTAATGGCCAAATCAATTCTGGATTGTAGTTCTTAAAATGTTATCATCTCCCTTGGCAAGCTTCTCCTTTTAAAAAATTACTTGGCAAGCTTTCACGGTGTTCAGATCGAGCAAACGGCAACTTGAAATTGCATTTATTAGGTAGAGTTACGCGATAACTCTTTTCTGCCATGCATTACGGCACCTTTAATTCCAGTTAGCTTTTACTGAAAATGGATAGCAACTTATATGAAAGGGGTGGGTATTTTCTAACCTCCACCAATCCTGAGTGTAACGTATTTCAACCGATTGGCTACAGCCTATGCTGGTCTCATGCCTCAATGATGTAATCCTACTTATGGGTACAGATAAACTGTTATTTTACGGTTCAGCAACACTTTTAGTGTTGTCGTGACCTGAATATGAATGCATCATATCTTTTGAATTTGAAGCCAGTGAATTTATTATAGACCCCCTCAACTCAAGAGTGTTTTCTTTCACATTCTGTTTTCAGATTCGTACCCTCATGGGAGACTTCTCCTTACCTCCATAAAAATGTGATTTGGAGCTATTTACTACTTTAGGAAAGGATCATGATCATTAGGGCTGAGCGATATACCGGTATTTAATTTATATCTGTATATTTTCAAAAGAGATATAAAATTAGACATTGTTTATATCGATATAGTTATAGCTTTTTGATTTGTTAGTCTCTCCCTCCATGCCTGCATTTGGTCTGTGGAGTGGAGTCAGGAGTGAGTGATTTAGTGTGTTCAGAGTGTCAAAGGGGCGGAGACACCAGAGAAAGCTCATATAACGCTGCTCGCACAAGTTGACATGGAGTGAGCATTTGAACCGCACCTTTTTTCAGAGTAGCCAATTAGAGAGCAGATACTGAGTCACATGCTCAATTTCCGTTTCTGACAAACAGATACAAGTAGGCAGTTAGTATTACAAGGTACCGGTAATCAAAAACCAATGTGGATTAAATTGAGTAAACTGTAATTAAAGGTGCAAAATTCACAACCTCTCTGCTATGGATTTAACCATTAATGTAGCTAAAAATAAAAAAATGTTGCATTTCCATCGGGGTCCTGTTTTTTCTCCTCGCCTGAACATTTAGCCCGCTTTATAGAAAATACAGATATAAATTGTGTATAGGTATTCAACCTAAATATATCGGGATATCATTTTTGGTCCATATCGCCATAATGATCATGCATGTAAATGATATGCAAATTAAAGCATCTGGTCATGTGGTACAATTAAAAGCGGGGTCAGTCATTCTTGAGAACGCTTGCTAATTTCGTGCTCAAATCAAACTAACCTTTCGCAGTGCCGCTTCACACATTGAAACGCATTGTGAAGCAAAGCATAGTACTACGACTTTGTTGATGTAAGTGTTCTCCACTTTGTTTATGTTTCGCTCCGTAAATAGGAACATAAACAAACAATACTTTACACATGGCTGTGTAGAAGTATTGAATCATTTTGTCCACACGCACAGAGAACGGTAAAATAGCGAAATGCGAGACGGAATTTGGTGAATTTTACAAAAAGTGTATTAGCTTACAATTGCAAGCTAATACATGCATTACATGTATTAGCTTGCATTAGCAGACTATACATGTAAACAGAAAGCTGCATTTATTTCTGCAATGCAGAAAAAGTATTTCTGCAGTGATATCTGAAGAATGTGTTAAACAAACATGGGCATTAGGATTAATTTGCATATTCATAGATCCTGACATATTCTATAAGGGACCATGTGTATCTATAAAATAGATTTTATTATTTGAAAATACATCTGGAAAGAATATTTACAAGATGTATGCTACTTACAAGCTATGTGCCACATACAACACATTTTAAGCATTTATAGACTATTTCAACTCTCTCTCTCTCTCTCTCTCTCTGTTTTAGCAAGCACAGGCAAGCATGCACACACACACACACACACACACAAATACACATGCACACGCTACCTGTCCTGCTCCCTTAGGCATGTCGGAAACCATCCCTCTCCTCTCCTGTCAGAGGAAACAAATGAACCAGAGCATGTTTCATTGTGTGTGTGTGTGTGTGTGTGTGTGTGTGTGTGTTTGTTTCTTATGCAGGGTTCAAGTCCAGTTTGTGTGTCTCTGCACTTTCTTGTCCCTAAAATACACACACACACACACACACACACACACACACACACACACACACACACACACACACACACACACACACACA
>JAODUE010000596.1:0-13142 GCA_027564755.1 Amblyopsis hoosieri
TGTTTGTATACAGTGTTGTATTATACACATTATACACAGTAAACACGAGCTTCACACACACACACACACACACACACACACACACACACACACTGGAAGCGTTCCGTTTCAACTCTTCCTTCACTCAGCAATCCGCAGTCCCATGAGAGAGAGACAAACTGTGTCTCATCACAAAGAACTTGAATTAGAGCGGAACACACTGTGGAACAGTGGGGGGAGGGTCTGGGGGGTGCTTGAAGTAAGCTGTTGCGTTTGATGGAAAGAGAGATGGCCTCTCGTCATTTCTGTTCCTCTACAATGCGTACTGTGAAAGCAGAGTGCCTCATACAAACAAGCTGACACCGTGCAAGCCGCCGCGGTCAGTGTGTGGTTGTTTGTGTACTTGCACCTGGCCTGGTGTGTGTGTGTGTGTGTGTGTGTGTGTGAGAGAGAGAGAGAGAGAGAGAGAGAGAGAGAGAGAGAGAGAGAGAGAGAGAGAGATTATTGTATGTAAATGTGCTTGTGTACATACAGTATGTGCTACAGAGAGAAGGAAGGAAGCAGAAAAAGCAAGTTTGTGTGCACAACATTTGCACACTGTGTGTGTGTGTGTGTGTGTGTGTGTGTGTGCGTGCGCGACCCGTGGGTACAGCGGTATGGACTTAGTAGTTAGACCTCTGTGCTTCCTGTGCTGGCCAGCCTGTGCTGTTGACTGCCTCATTGTTTGGAGGCACGTGAGGTTGTAGACAGGATATGGGACACAGTGCTCTGAATGTGCTCCAACCATACAGGAAATACAGGCTCAATGGAGCAGCGGGTGTGTGCTTCCAGAAAGCCAGGTGCCCACTGGAAATACCATTGCCTTACAATGCCTTACATACAATGCTATTAAACCCTTCAACCGAGAAGAAAAAGAAAAATATTAGCCCGGTTAAAACCATCCTGACGTTTGCTTCGCTTTACATCAGGCGGAGCTGTCAATTGAAAACGATTTGTCAACCAAACCAGGTGTCAATAAAGTAGTAAGGAGACCGCCACCTTCAAGCAATCAGAGCAACTCATTTGTGAACACGCACTTAATTACTGCCGTTACCAGCTGAACTACCCCCCTTGGCACTGATTGGTTTGCTAGCCGACTGACGGCTCCCAGGGTGCAGCAAATCGAGCTTGCATTACCACGATGGTTTTTCTGTATTTTAAACATCTAAAATACTGTACATTCCTCTCTTGATTGATTAGTCCTCCATTAGTTGCTCAGTAGCTGACAACTAATGCTGTGTTCAATGCAGTGAGATGCGTGACTCAAACCTCTTCAGTAGAGAATGTCACTCTACTGAAGAGGTTCGAGTCACGCATCTCACTGCAATTGCTTAGTTGTGCTTGTGTAGCGAGCCCTGTCACTCATCAGCTTTCCACAGCAGGGATGCTAATGACTTAGCCTGGACAGGTTCTGCCATGCTCTCGTCAGTGGCAATTAGCTGAGATGAAGCCAGATGAGGATGATTATCTTTTTCGCACGCACGCACGCGCGCATGCGCATACACACACACACACACACACACACACACACGCACACTTTTTGTTTAGGTATGGCTGTGGCCACTGTGACCTCTGTCTGTCTACTCATTACTGGTTTTGTTTGCATGTAGGCTTTGTGCGTGTGTGTGTGTGTGTGTGTACTGTAGCCTATACTGTATGCTGTATAAGTTAGTCATCAGCATGGATGATTACATTTTTCCATAAGAAACCAGATTCGAAAAAATCAACACTGAAAATGGAAACACACTGTATAATGATTTATCAACTGATGTTATTTGGGATACAGATTTGGGTTTAATATTTTATCTTTACCTAGTCCAGGCAAAAGTACATTACATTCAGTGGAGTTATTCGACTTAATACAACAGCCAGAAATTGAGCGATGGCCAAAGTTCTTTGGTGATCTTTGGATGACTAGAGGTTAAGGCCTGTTAAGGCCTTAGCATGTTGTAACGGTCTGGGCCACGCCGGCGATGGGCATGCGTGCTCCCGCCCTCCAGACGTGCACTTCCCCAGCGCTCCTTGTCTCACGGGTGTTTGCACTGATTGTGTATCGTTTGCACCTGGGGGTTTTGCTTTGGTATTTAGGATGGGGTTTCTGTTTGTTCCTTTGTCGGTTATTGTTTCATGTATGGTGTGTGTTTTTGCGTGCGTTCCTCATTAAAGCTTTTGTTTATATCAACTCCTGCGCCTGGTACCTGCCTTGCCCGCTCCCGCCCCTTACACATGTTTTATGTTTGTCAGGACCACAGCCAAGGTCTTGAAGCTACAGTATGTGAGGTTGATTAGCACCTTCCTGGATCAGTAGCACTCTCTATGTCCTCTCCTTCTCACAGTATCTGTATAGGACATAATACTGTAAGGGCGTCCTAACAAGGACTAGTCTCCTTCAGTTTGTCTTTCCAGAACAGAGTGCAGCACCCTAGTGAATCTCAAAATGTTTCCCACTGTCAAATGATCTTACAAACCTACTGTAGGAACCATTTAACAGACAAGAAAACATTCTCAATACATTTCATACTGCCAATAGGATTAGCAGTATGAAAGGTTATTTAAATTATATACAATACTGGTAGCTATGTATAAATGGAGCGGAAGAGAACCAGGAACACCCAGATTCACATTTCAGTGCTTGATTTATTGGCCTATTTATATATATATAAATAAATAAATAATGTGTACTGCACCAGTCTAGAGTATCACCAGTCTAGCTGGACAGTGGCTTTGTAGTGGAGCTGTTCATATAAGTAGCTTGAAAGTTGCCCATGTGTAGAGATACATTATAAAGAATGAGCTTAGCGGGTAAGATATTAGGAGTGCACGCAGAGCTTACCGCATAGGGCAGCAAGTGAATGGCATTATTAATGAACGTTGGCCTCCTCTGGCTCTCACTGGAATCCACTGCTCTGATTGGCTTATTCTCATTCACCCGTGCTCCACGCACTGTTTTGTGCATCAAAGGCACCAAACTGTTCACACTTCCTTATTAACCCGCAGCCAACCAGAAAGGCCGGAGATCTTCTCCATGGCGATGGAATGCCACACATTTGTGGAGAGGCTTTGTGGAGGCTTTCAAAGGGAGGACCATAATGAGGCCAGTCAGAGGCTCATGCGCGAGAGGAAAACGAACGGCGTCTGAAAATCGCAAAGCAACAAATTCGGCCTCAGAGCGGCCAGCGTTAGCGGCCTGCGAGGGACACAGTGTTTATTGCACCCACACCGCCTTTCGTCTGCAAACAGGCCTCAAAGCTCGTGCCACGACACAATGGAAAAATCAAACGGACACAAATGAAATTAGGCTGAAACGCAAACAGCCCCCTTGCATTTCAGGCAGTTTGTGTGTGGAGCGAGACCGGGGGGGGGGACACAAAAATAAAACAAAACAGCAGTCCGAGCACCGCTTTCATTGGGAATATGGATTTAAACGCCACCATGTGTACACAGCAACTGTGCTCTTCTGGCAGCCCTGTGACACAACACAGGGCAGCTCGTGTGTTGACACAGCTGTGTTCTGCTGCCCGTTTGAATCTATTCATGCTATGCTATCGCCCGACCGTCGTCCGTCGCCGTGGTGCGGAAGCAACGCGAGACGCAGGTCGGCGTTTTGTTTGGCGCACGACTCTGCTCCTCAGAAAGGGGCAATGTGCGCACGGGGACACACCTGCTCGCGGCGCACACGCACGCACACACACACACACACCTACACATGCGTGCAGGCAAACACACATAAACACACACACGCACACACCATAATTTCTCTTTATTGTTGTTTATCAGCACTAATCTCTCTCTCTCTCGCTCTCTCTCTCTCTCTCTCCGCCACCCCCCCCCTCCCCACAGCCTTCTCTCCTCCATCACCCGCCCCCCAGAGTCAGAGACGAAGGCCCCGGAGAGCTTAATCTCCGGGGAGAGCGAGGGGGAGCGGGGAGAGAGGAATGGGAAGAAGGTGTGTTTTAACGTCACCGGGGATGAGCAGGAGGACTCTGGCCACGACACCATCAGCAACAGAGACTCCTACAGGTAACGCCAGGACACTGAGGTGTACACGCACCCTGTCTACTTTTTCCAGTTTGCCGACGGTGAACTACTGTGTTAACCAAACCTCACAAAGCTGAAATGGTCAAAACAATGGTTTTCGTTTAAAACTTCAGCATAGCATTGTTCTCACGCATCTGGCATGCACTCATATTTATACTTTCCCCTCCCAACACACACACACACACACACACTTTACCTCTCCCCCTATCCTACAGCTGTCCAGATCCATTGCCATTTGAAAGTGTATAAATGTTTAGTGTAACGAGCAGTGTAACGTAAGTGATAAGGTAATTTTAAAAACCAAGCAGCGTATGAACAGTGGGTGCCACTGCCTTCTCACGAATGTCATACCCAGACACCAAATTAGAAATTAGAAACGGAAAGGCTGTGCATGAACAAGCAGTAAGGCAGCTGCAAATGAGACTGTCACTTTAAAACAAATGTACTTCTTTATTTCATCTTTATTATTTATGTCTTCTTTATTATTCTTTATCTTCTTTACATCAATCACTCATGTACCTATTTCTCCCCAGCGACTGCAACAGCAACAGAAACTCCATCGCCTCCTTCAGCAGCATCTGCAGCAGCTACTGCAGCTCGTACTTGCACAGCGACGAGATGGACTCAGGTGTGACAGCACGGCCAAAGCTAGCATACGCCAACATACGCCAACATGTACCGCAGCATAGCTCCGCACAGAACAGCCGCGCGCAATACATTTGGGATGGCCCTGAATGCAAAAGCATGACTCCACCACCATTACACACGCTAGAGCAATTATCTAGCAGCTAACAGCGTCACGGTTGACTCCGTAAGGCAAAAACACAACCCGAGAGAACACACCCGCTGGTTTGCTGGAATGGCCATATACAAAGGGGACCATGTTATGATAAAGCAGGAGGCTACCTTCCAGCGGAATGTCATAATCCATAAGCACAGCCGACCACAATGCAGAACAATAGCCCCCAGAAGTGACAGGTCGTGATTACATTCTAACTGCATGATTATACCCTCTAGAAACTCAGAACTAAAAGAGGAACTGACGACGATTCTGATTAGATGTGGCAGGCGTTCGGCCACAGCTCTCACGCGGGTATTAGCTAAAGAGTCACACAGCTGTATGTCCACGCAAATATCCCCCTTTCTTAGCCCCTCTCTTCACTGTCACACACCCGCACACACACACACACACACACACACACACACATATAAATGCACATATACAGTATACTGTAAATGAATGCACACGCACACACGTTCATGTCACAGCTGTGTGATGTCAGATATGCCCTTTTTATTTCCTGCCCATTTGAAAATAATTGCTAATTGCCCATGCAGTCACATGCACAGGGCCTCATATAAACACAGGCTTACTGTATGGGCATTTAAAGCATGTGTGCTCATTGCTGGCTCTCTGGAAATGTCTCTGCAGGAGATGAGATGCCTACGAGCATGTGGCTGTCTCACGACAAGCAGAAGAAGCTCCACAGCTTCCTGGAGCATCTTTTTAGCCAGGTGGGTCTAGTTTGTACAGTAATATGATGTTGTGATTCATGAGGCACAATGCAAAATATGAAATATGCCTTCAATAGGCATACTGGGTCTCATTAGGATATTTCTTTAAATGTACTTTTCATTTTGGTTGTTGTTGTCCGACCCAAACGTTTCTATTCTTTGTCGCTGTTGTTGCTAAGGGATGTAGAGTATATACTGTTGTTCTTTAGGGATGAAATCCATTTATATCCATTTTTAATCCATCTATCTAATGTGGGAAAATCCTAAATTGTGACTTGTAAAATAGCAATATTGATATTTAAGTTTCATGGGGCATATTCAGTATAGCTTTCATGTTGCAAATCAATATTATTGCTATTCAAAGGAGCTGATAAAGATATGTATGTGTTGGTGTTGGAATATGTGTGTTGTACAAATGACCAAATTACATTATAAATTACCAAAGTGTAACTGTGAAGAGCCTCAAGAGGAACCTCTGGTTACACTTGCATAGCTGCCAGTCTGGCCTCAGACTGCTGTTACTCACACAGACACAACAGCCCTCTGGCACGCAGCATAACAAGCAGTACTGCTGCTGTGGTCCCCTCCAAGTCATTCTGCTGCCACTTCCTCTGTTTTGTTTACACATTGAATAGCAATTGTAGTCAGGTTTTGTGTGCGTGCGTGCGTGTGCATGCGTGCGTGCGTGAGTGAGAGTGCGTGAGTGAGTGAGTAAGGTGCTGTGTGGCAAACGTCATCCATGTTTTTCCTTTGAATTATACATGTACATATTTTCTTAGCTACATAATAGGCATATTATACAGTATGTGTGCCAGATAGAGTGTGTGCATGTGTGTGTGTGTGTTTGTGTGCTGTATTAAATCTTAAAGGTCCTATATCGTTCTATAAGTTATCATTATTGCCTTAATTGTTTTACAAAAATAGTATTCCAGTGATATGTATTTAGATAAGTGCTGACATTAAACGTTAGTCTAGACAATACAACTGAGGAGAAGCTTTCAGGAGTGATGTGAACTTGGTCTTCAGGTGGACTCCGTCACAGGCATGCTGAGAGGAGCTGTGGTTGCCCGTGCCTTTGAGCAGACCAAGTGCTTCACACCTGGCAGAGGTTTACAAGGTGAGCACGCCCACTTGCATGGTCTGTCGTCTGTCCCGGCCATCTCCTGTCAGCTACGGCTAAAGCTGGTTCACTCTGGTGCTGGTATTCCCTGTCAGGTCGTTCTAACTGCACACTGCGTCAATTCACTCAAACAACTGATCCAGAACAGGTGTTCCTGACGCGGATCAAAGCTCGTCATGCTCTTTTCACGGCTAGATAAGATGTGGAATCTTCACTGCTTCCTATCTTAATGTTCAAATCTTAGCAGGTATTTCTTGGCCAATATTAAGCTAAATGGTAACGACATGTTTGGTTGTGACATGCAGTCAATAATTAGATTGAATAACATGAAGTTAATAAAATGACAGAATAAGGTGTTTTGATAAGATTTCTAAATTATGACAGAAGTTTGCTACAGTGTAGAGCAGAGTTTGCTGCATTGGCTTCCACTGTGAGGACACAACAGTGTTTTCTAGGCCACGTGGGACAGTGCAGCGCTATGAGGGAGGTGGAACTGTATAACTGCATAACACTGGAGAGCCTCCAGAACCCCCCCAGCATCAATGAACATCGCGGGAGAGAAAGCAGAGTGCATGCTGGAACCCAAAAAAAAAAAACAAGGCGCAGTCGCCTGCGCAGAAAACCTGCAACTTCCTGTCATTGACTGTGTGTGTGTGTGTGTGTGTGCGTGTGTGTGTGTGTGTGTGTGTGTGTGTGTGTGTGGAGAGATGTGCGGGTGGCTGGTGGATTCCAGCTGTGCACATCCCCCTATCTTTTTCCTGACATTGTACCATTCCTCCCCCTCTACTCATCCCTCTAAACCAGGAGTTGTCAAATGTTTTGACCCATGACCCCTGAACCTTGACAGGTCTTCTATGGTCTTATACAGATGCACAAATCGACATGCAGTGGCCGTTTGCTGTTGCCGCGACAGCTAATTTAATATCGGAATAAAAACAGCCAGAAGAGAAATATAACCATGTCCGGAAGGAGCTCTGCTGACATATTCCGTCTGGATATTAATTGCAGTTCAGACAAGTAGCTACAATACTGCAACTTGATGCTCAAATGCTAGCAAGAGCCACACTTCTGCTATAGCTCACTGTTCCTATGTGAAACAGAACTGCTGTAATGCGGTGCAAGGGGAGGGGTATAGTGGACATTGTCTTTCTGGGAGAGCTGTAGGGTAAATGGAGAAGAATTCTAGCTTCTCCACACTTCTCCACACACTAACCTTTTGGTTTTAGCCATCAGGGCAATTGTGGAGTGTACTGTACCTTTAATAAATAACACAAGATTGAAAGTAATAAGTGAATGCTTATTTCTTTAAGCATCTTGCAACCCCTTGGGGAATCCTAACCCCCACATTTTTGCTTTATACTCACAAGGCAATGGAGAAGGTGACCACCATTCGTATACAGTACTGTATAAACAATTTGTCTATTGTGTATTAACTCTCAAAGGGAAATAAGTCTTAAGAGTATTATATCCATCTCAGCTTCTATTTAAAGAGCATATATCTTAAGGGAGCTCTGCCACAGCTTGCCTCTGTCAGTTAATTTGAGGACTTTTTTACAGATACAGGTAATTTTTTTTTGATTAGATTGTATAAAATCCACAATGTTTCTTTTGTAGTTTTTTTTTAGATAGTAAGCTGAGGTAGTTTTTATGTTACTGGCAAAAGGAAAGTTCCCACACCCTGCAAAGATGTGCGTGTGCTTGTGCGTGTGTGCATGTTGTGAACACAGACCTGGGTGGTCGGCGCTGAAAGTGAGGCTTTTGTTCGGCTCTGATCAAAACCTTTTCTTAATTCTGGGTGCTTTGACTGAGAGCATAAGAGCATGTTAGCCAGTGCTCGACCTAGTAAGCTCAGATATGTTGATTTGAGGGGGGGTTTGTTTGAGAAGTGCGGGGACACTGCTGGGGGTCTTGATCACAGCTGATGCATCTCTGTGTAATGGAATATGTGCTTAACAGAGCAAATAGGATTAGCAAATACACACACACACACACACAGCCAGAGACATAAGCAAACACACAGCAAAGGACATGGTCAAACGCACACAAAGCTCACACACACACAAGCCTACTGAAGCCTCTGCTAAATAAGCCACCCTCCAAGCTAAACTCCCTCAGCCTCAGACAGACGCACTTCCATGCCAGCACTCACTGTCCCTGCTATAGGCAGGGGGGAGACGAGATAAGAACTAATATCAGGTCATCTAAATCTGGAGCTGTATGTGAGCGGACTGATGGAATGGATAAATAATGAAGTGTTCATTAACAGCAAGACATGGGCTGCTCTAATATCCCCTCATTAGGGTGAGGAAGAGAGTGAGGGAGAGTGAGGGAGGGAAAGAGAGAGAGAGGAGACAGACAGACAGACAGACTATTAATTTTGCGCCAACAGAAGTGAAAGATGGGGACAGGGAGAGGAATAAAGTTATGAGAGAGGGAAGGTGACTGCTAAGGAGTCACCGGTTGAGTGAAGAGCAAAATGATGATGGCCTGCCTGAGAATAACCCCCTCTTCTCCCCTCCCCTCTCTCTCTCTCTCTCTCTCTCTCTCTCTCTCTGTCTCCTTCATAATTTACACGGTCGAGATGGGCGCCATTTATCACCTAATCTGCCTAACCCAACCTGCGGGCAGCACCAAATTAACATTGTGTGTGTGTGTGCGTCTCAGAGTTCCAGCAGGAGATGGAGCCCAGGGTTAACTGCACCAAGAAGCTGCGTCTCCACGTAAAGCAGGACCCCTGGAATCTGCCCGGAAGCGTTCAGACCTTCACACAAACCATCGCCAAATACGTGGAAGGTTGGAAATCCTTTGCCCCTGTGTTTCTCTCTCACGCACACGTGCACACACACACACACACACACACACACACACACACACAGAGACACCTAAATATACCTAAACATGCACAGACCCATTTAACACATCCACGCACTCGTAAACATTTACATATAGAGCACTACAAACACGCACTCAATCTATCGCTTCCTGGCATGAAACATGCTCTTTTTGCACCAGATGTATACATCACAGTATATTTAACAGTTCTCCAGTACAGCACAATGTAATAAATATCCATATCAGCCCTGCGGCAATTCTACTCCGCTGTTCCCTGGCTGCTAAACACCTTGACATTCATCCCACCCAGATACATAAACAGTTGGTGCGGAAACCTGTTGACTTACTGAGCTGGAGAGCGACTCTTAACTGATTCCCGTGAGTCCCCATTATCTGTGTAGGCCAAGACTTGTAGGCTTCATGTCTCCTCGATGAGACTGTGACTTTGTATTTGTTGGCATGCTGATACATGAATGCGCACACACGCACATGCACACACACACACACACAGGAAGAAATACATGCATACATACATGTACGTACCCTCAAGCAGTGAAGCATGCTAAATATACAAGCACTTGAAAAGCACACAGACAAGGCTAGTCTCATTACACTCCTGGGAAAGGTCAGCATGGTGATGGTCGCTAACGAAGTACAAATAAGCAGTTAATATTGCTGTGCGGGGTTCGGCCACACCACCCCTCCACTGCTAATAATGCTGAGCTAAAGGCTAACACTGGTTCTAATCTCGCTAAACCTGGACGATAATGTCGTGATGAGTTCTGCTCACGTGAACATAAGTAGCCAGAGATGGTTTGGTTTCATGTCAGTATATAGTTTGACGTTTTGTGTGTGTGTGTGTTTTGTTTTACAGAGGTGAAAACACGACTGTTACTGGTTTTGCTTCAGTACACAGGTTAGCCCTTCTTCTGCTTCTCTACGCCTTTTAGAAGACACCTCTCCATTCCTCTCTTTGCGCTCACTAGAAACAGTAGACACAAACTACCTAAAGACAAATCACGGTGGTTTGATATTATGAGCCTTGAGCACCTCTCAAAGCTATAGACGGCATGCATAATAATGTCGAAGGGTTTGTGGCCATTCGTTACGGCTCCATTTTAATTACAGGGCTCATGGAAAACCTGAGCTTCTTTGTTAATTTCTCCAGTAAATTATGGCAGCCAGTCTTTTTCTCACTCAAGGTTTACCTGTCATTTGTTTTAATGTATATCCAGTGCAATATGTTAACCCAGTAGACGGAAATGTGGCTTTTTAAATCACCCTTTTGCAACGGCTGACCCAGAATGTCTCCTTAATCAACTGGCAACTGGCACCATGCATGCCTCTCCTTCTTCCACGTCTGTTTTTAATTCTGTTTTGATATTTCCTTCATCTCCATCTCCACCCATCCGCTCAAGTTCCCGTCATCGTTTTAACTTCTTTGTCAGCGGCTCATTTCACAGCGTGCTCACGTCTCTCGCTGTCTCCCCGGCCAGACTCGGAGATCCAGCTGCGTCGCGACGTGGTGTTCTGCCAATCCCTGGTCGCGGCTGTGTGTGCCTTCTCACAGCACCTGTCAGCTGTGCTCAACCAGGTAACTCGTACGCTCGCGAGCTGACGAAGGTCGCCCTGGGGCGCTATTCAGCTTAGACGAGTAGCAGGCTTTCGCTGAGTTTCACAGAGTCGTTGTCGCCATAGTGACAGCGGTGATATCTAGTCTACGAAACCATATACTCATATGATACCGTTTGAAAAGGAGATGGTTAAACAGTGACATGGTTAAACAGTGACATGAATAATTAAAGTTTTACTTCATCCCATATTCTAGTTTAACCTCCGTTATGTTTCATGGTCTGCTTTCAGTTCCACAATGTTGGCATGGAACCCGAGCAGGAGGGCCTAGACCCCCAGGACCCCCAGGACCCCCAGGACTCGCGGGAGGCCCAGGAAGCCAGCAGGCGCTGGCTGGATCAGATCGCCAGTGCCGGGCTGCTTCTGCACTTCCAATCCCTGTTGTCCCCTAACTTGGTGAGCGGTGCGAGCCTTTTCACTCTACTGTTAATCACCAGATACATTCGCACAGCCCGTCGGGCTTTGAAATCATACCGCAGATCAGTTTAAGATTGTTATCTACACATCACAGGCCCTACACATCTGTACTTTATTGAAGATACTTCATGCATTCCAGATTGGTGTTGAAAAGCAAAATAATGTGATTCATTGTTGTACCTCTGCTGTGTTTGACCCTCTCTGCGATGCATTTGTAATGTTCCTCTAATGCTTAGAGCTTACAGTATAGATCTTATAGTATGTACAGTAGGCGCACATATACCATATGAGTCATTGTCTTAGCTCAATATGGCCAGAAGCAAGGGACAAAGGCACTGTAAACAGCTCCCTGTTTAATGAGCCGAGCTGTTCCAGAGCCATGACCTGTGATTCTAGTGGAATGCACCATTTAGCCAAATGAAAGTATATGGGTTTTATTCCAAAACACAATAAATCCATTTGAAAAAGAGAGGCCATAGTGAGTATTTCAACATCAAAGACTGAGAAAGATTTTAGCTTGGAAAACAACAACTATTTTCTAAGAAAGAGAGAAAACCTCACCCAGAATGGTTATATAATCTAGTTTTCTTGGATTGTCATACAGACATCGATTTGGTTTGAGTTGCTGTCGACCTTTTGAAATAGTGGATGTGTTGAAATGGAACTAACCTGGCTCTGCAGCAGGAATGTAGTTATGGTTTCCGGCCACAACGCTACATTACTTTTAAGCCTTTCGGTTCCTCGAAAGAGACTGTTCAAGAGTTCACTGAGAGCCTGTTGTCTTGGGTGTTAGGCGAGCCAAAGGCAAACACTTAACCATGTACAGTTCTATGTTCCATCACGTCTCATGGACCCTTCCTGCCTGTATTGTCAAATCTCAGTGCCTTATTTAACCAAATGAGTCTGTACATCACAGAATTAAAAACTATTAGTATTTACTGTTTGTATAGAAATGTGTCTAAATGTGGTTTCTCTGGTCTAGTTTGTTGTCCTAGGGGGAGGACTGTAGAGAAAGGATGTGCTTTACTAGTAAATTCAAGCATTTACTGTAGAACATTTTCTCTTCTCTAGCGCTTCAAGTTATCGCCCTCACTCAGTTTGTGCCTATGTTCACTTTGAAGACACTTTTTGGGATAGGGGTACACGCAGGTGATGCTACTGACATCTTGGCAAGCAGAGTTCAAGGGGCACCACATGAAAGGCAGTTAGAAATCGCTCATCTAACACCCCCTTCCCTTTTCTCCATACACGCACGCACGCATGCACACGCACGCACGCACACGCACGCACGCACACGCACGCACACACGCACACACGCACGCACACACACGCACACCAGGCTGAGCATGGGATGTCACTGGGAAGCAGGGCACACAGATGTCTAAGGCGTCCTTCTGCAGAACTAATCCTCAGCCCTGGGCATGTGGCACCAGATAGGAGGAAGAGAGGGAGAAGAAGCGCGATGACAGAGGAAGGCAAAGTCAGAGCTGAATCATGGGTGGGGGGGGGGGGGGGGGGGGGGGGGGGGGGGGGGGGGGGGGGGGGGGGGGGGGGGGGGGGGGGGGGGGGG